>PVIR01027938.1:0-22450 GCA_004026965.1 Petromus typicus
GTGAATTGTTGTTTATAACTGTGAAAAGATATAAATAGTCAAAATCTCCAGTAGACAAATAAATTATGATTCAGTCATACAACAGAATAATAAACCAACAGAAAGGATGCAGAGGACTAGGCAGACCTGGGAACAGGTTCACAATATATTGTTGAGTGAAAAAGGCAGGTTACAAAACAGTATGCACAATATGAGCCCATTCTTATAAAAATATACATATTTTGCAAAGCAAAAGGACAAATGATATTTATCAAAATATTAACATTGGTTATTTTGTCACAGCGGGTGACAGCTGATTCTCCTTAACCACCTTCCTTTCCTTCTATGGGATTCTCTGCACTGAGGACTTTTCGCAGTGCACAGGGCGGCCTTCTCGTTCCCAGCTCCCTCAGGCGAGTAACTGTTCAGACCGCATCAGGGAAGGTGACAGCCACTCATACTTCCTTCTATGCACACACGACAGCCATCTTCAATATGAAATTAAAAACTCCTCAGGCTGTCACCACAGAGAACAGAAGAGAAAATACACAGCCTCACTTTAAAAAAGGAACTGCCCCACTACACACTGCTGCACTTAGAGTGACAATATCTAGCTGAGTTTACTGCAGAGATTCAGACAGGGCACCAGAAGGAAGCACCTGTGCCTTATACCACCCGCAGCACACTTGTCTCCACTCTGCTCATGCATCTGTGCAAAGGTCTGCACACATGAGGGTGCCAGCTCCCCTGGGCCCAGTCACACCAAACCTGGTGCCGCCCAGGAGGGGAAAGGGAGGAGCTCTCTTCTTCTGGAAGAAGGTGTGGTAATGCTTAGGATCCTGCTGAAGAACACCCAGAGGGAGGGCCCCGTTCAGGGATGGATGCGACACTCGCAGTAAAGTCCAGCTCAGCAGAAGCTCTGGGAATGAAGACCATGCGGCCAGCCGGCGCACTCCACAAGCAGCTTCAACGGCGTGGTGGGGCCAGGCCAACTCGGCAGACGGTGTTTGCTTCTCTGCATTCACACTCAGCCAACTGCATTTCTTCAGAAAAGGCGCTGCTTAAACTATGGTGTCTTACTCAAAAAAAGTAACTTTAATAAATACAGCAAATGCTAAAAATCAAGCTAGGTTATCATGCAAGATATGACAGAGCCAAGACAAACTCAAATTTATAATAAAGGCAACTTGCATTCAAAATGAACTCTACCCTTATTTTTTATTAAAAGGGTAAACATCATGAATTAACCCAGCTGTTTTTACTTGAATTACAAAAGTAACATGATTCAATATGAAAATAAGAAACTGTCTACAAATCTCTGACAGTAATAAATTGCAATGTACAATGCATACAGGCGTCATACAGCGCAACACTCTCGTACAAAACAAAAATATTTTAATACCTTTAAAATCCAAATTTTTCTTTAAAATCATTCATGAAAAAGATTCTCAAGTCAGAATTACACCTCAATTAATCAAGCATCAGGAAGCTACATTACAGCTACTTAATTTACAAAAAGACGTCTCTGCACCGGCCTCCCCTCTCCCGTCTTGCGGGAAGCGCAGACTCGAATCCTCCGCTGGCTCTGCTCTTCCTTCAGATCATGAGAACTGAATCTGCTGCACACCGGAAATCTAAGGAAACGTCAATGAGCGTAGCTAAGCAAAGGCTTCAAAGTAATGTATGCACATTAAAAACATTCATGAAAACATGCACCGTGGACGGTGAGTCTTATTTCTCACCCCAAATCACAAATGTCCCCCTCGACCCAGAGGAGCTACTTTAATAATTTCCTGCGAATCATCCTAGAAATCTTTTATGCAAATTTAAATGTGTGTATTTCCATAATCATTAAGGGAATACTATATAGTCATAATTTTTTCTTTTTTTAAGGTTTTTTGAGACAGGGTCTCACTTTGTAGTTCAGGGCTGGCCCTGAGCTCAGCCTCAAACTCATATCACAGCAATCCTCCTGCCTCTGCCTCCTGAGTGCTGGGATTACAGGCATGAGCCACCATGCCCGGCACTGTGGTATATGGTACTGAGTGCTGTTGGGGTGAGTCTCCACACCCAGTATTGTTATGTAGTTACCAGGGATCGAACCTGGGCCCTTGCGCTTGCAAGACAGGCACCAGAACCAGTGAGCTATAACCCTGGCCTGAGAAAATAATTTTTTAATCTTTATTAGGTCTTTAATAGTAATATATAGTGTTAAAGTTATCTGATTAAAAAAATCAATGGATATAATCAGTTTTTGTCCTGTATACCTGTTGATAGGATGTCGTGTAAACCATAACGTTCTGTTGCTGACCGTCTGCAGTTATTAAGCCAGCTGGTAACTGGTTCGCTGTAAGTTAAAAAAACAGAAGAGGAAAATAACAGCATCTCCTTCCTGGGCTTGAACATATGTCATGCCTTTAAGCCATGACAAGTCTGCCACTCACATGATGTCATCTCACATAAAATCATACACTGTCACATTTCCCATTTAAAGAGTTACTAGGAAGGACATTTTCCTATTGCCTTTTTTCTTTTTGGGGATGAGGCAGTGGCCGGGTGGAACCCAGGGCCTCACATGCTTGGCTAGTATGAGCAATGTATGGATGGTCCACGTGTAAATGGTTTATGGAAGGACATCTGTGCATGTTATACATGATAAATACTGTGGACCTCCTATCCCATCAACGTGTCAGTACTAGTCTTGTTTTTTATTTATTTTTGGAGTACTAGGGATTGAACTCAGAACCTTGTGCTTTGAAGGCTAAATCTTTGGCCTAGTCTTGAGTTTTTTTCTTTAGTTTTTTTGAGAAAGGGTCTCACTTTGTTGATCAGGGTGGCCCTGAGCTCACTATGTAACCCAGGCTAGCCTCAAACTCGTGGCAATCCTCCTGCCTCTGCCTCCCAAGTGCTGGGATTACAGGCATGCACCACCACAGCTGGCTCCTAGTCTGTTTTTAAAAGAGAATCTTTGAGCTCAAATTTATTTTAATCTAGTGATTTTATACCATAAACTAAAATTCTCCTATTTCTATCTCACGTGTCTCTTCACCAAAAACTAGAGGCCAGAAAATCAGTCGGAACTCATGGCAAGAGGTTTTTCTGTGTTGAAATCATTCACTGACTGGCAATATAAGGGAGTGGAGGACTAAGGACCACTCGGAACAGGGCTAAATGAGATTCCCAGTGGTGACACTTGGTACATGCCACCGCGGGCTGCTTACTGAAGGCCTCCTCCGTGAGCTCCTCGCTGAGCCCATCTGTGGCTGTGACAGCACCTCCGATCCCCTTCTCTCCTTTCATGGCCTGGGGAGACAGACACAGGTACGCGCATGTGAAGGTCCGCACTGAGAGCAAGTGCCTCACATCTATGCTGAGGACTAACGTCTATGTCATCCACAGCTGAGACAGAATGACCTGGGGAACCCAAGTATTTATGGATCATAGTGAGTTAATGCCATGCAAAGCAAAGGCTAATATCAGTCCAAGAATTCTCGAAGATACCACAAGTTGTCCACTTAGAAGCCCACACAGGGATATAAGGTTGGATCTCATCTCAGACAGGAAGTACTGCAAAGCAGCAAGTTAAAGTTTAAAATTCTTTTTTTTTTTTTTTTTTAGGTTTTTGGAGACAGGGTCTCGCTTTGTGGTTCAGGCTGGCCCTGAGCTCAGCCTCAAACTCACATCGCAATCCTCCTGCCTCTGCCTCCAGAGTGCTGGGATTACAGGCGTGAGCCACCACGCCCGGCACTGTGGTATGTGGTACTGGTTGCTGCTGGGTGTGGGTCTCCACACCCAGTATTGTTATGTGGTTACTGGGGAATCAAACCCGGGTCCTTGCGCTTGCGAGACAGGCGCCGGAACCACTGAGCTAACTCCCCGGCCCAAGTTTAAAATTCTTAAATAAAAATTAGTTTGAATTCAAGACCTCTAAAGTTCCATTTAAATCTAAGGTTATATAATACTGAAAATCAGGAAAAGGATTGTGAAGAATGTAGACATTCTCTTCTTGCTTTCATCATTCCAGGCAGCTGTATGCTTTAAGGAGATGTTCACATGAAGTATTCAGAATTTATCTGAGAGCAATGTGAATGTGATACCCACGATGCAGTGGAACCATAAACAAGCTATGACATCAGTTCACTTTCACAAACTCATAGACAAAGATAACAGGAAGTGTAGAAGAATTTGATCAGTAAGATAAAATACAACCTTCTCTTCATCTAAAAGCCTCAAGGTTAGTGATGCTTCCTTTTGTTGTTGTTGTTTTGAGACAGACAGTGTCTTGTTATGTAGTCCAGACTGATCTTGAACTTGGTTCAATCTTCCTGCCTCAACCTCCTGAGTGTTGGGGTTACAGGTGCAACCACCATGCCTAGGGATACTACCTCTTTTAAATTAATAGCAGCAACTACTGTTGTTCACTGGCCATTCTCAGTTCTCTCAATGACTCTACGATGAAGGTGCTGTAAGGCTCATTGCACAGAGGAAGAGGCCCAAGGCACAGACACACCACCCAGGGTCCTGGGACTCATGGGTTGGGGATGCAGCCTAACAGCCTGCACCTCAGGTCCCTGACCACTGCATAACCATCCTGCAGTCAGTATAAGGAAAAATACAAGACTATGCAAGCACTAAAATGTAAATGGCAAAAACACTCCTGACCAACATTATACAATCTGCTATGCAATAAAGTTAAAGCAGGTAACCCGCCTGGATCACGTCATGGTGAGGTACATTCTCTGCAAAGCACTGCTCACCTCCCGGAACTTCTGAAGGTACAACTTGAGGGGCTCCACATAGCTGTCAAAGCCCAGGGTGGACATGGCAAAGAGAATGTCCTCCCCGTTGATGGTCTTGCGCTTTTCCTGGTGGCACCGCTCACTGGCCTCCGACGTGATGAAGCTGATGAACTCACTTACGCACTCTTGCACACACTCCTTGGCATCTTTTGCAATCTGCAGGAGGAAAACAGAGGTAAACATGCAGGGAACATGAGCATCACCTTCCTAACAGCTGCCGAGCACAGCTGCCAGTTTCTGGCAGTCACCTTTAGACTCAGATAAATGCTAAATAACAGCACCAATGTGTGCAATCAGATTCCCACCCACGGGGTTGTGGATCTGTTTTTGCGGCAGAGACCTGTGAGCTCCTGGATTCAATCCCCAATGCTGCACAACAAACAAGTTTTTAAATAATGGCTGGTTGTGGCGGTGCACACCTGAGCCTGTACTCCCAGATTCTGAAAGTTCAAGCCCATCCTGACCTACACAGCAAATTCTAAGGTAGCCTGGATTATATGATAAGACCCCAGATCAAAATTTAACAATTCCAACCTCTAGGCAGTATAAAAACAAAACCAATTTAGATATCAAAAAAACCCCACAAAACCACAAAAGTGGATGTTCCTACCACCTCATACAAGCTGAAAACTGAGGACCCAGGCAAGGCAATCCCTTCATGGCTAACTTGGGGCCCACTTCCCTGCCACTGCATTTCTACTCAGAAAGACACTGAAAAATAAAGCTAAAAAACCCAACTTAACTAAGATTAGGAGGGAGGAAAACAGCGACACAGGATTAGATTCTCACTACTGGGGTCCAAACTGGCAGTTGTGGTTGTGGAAGGTGTGGGGAGAGGACAGTTCTTCACTTGGACTGTGGCGCTGAAGAAGCCCAGAACCCCAGAGGCAGCACTCAGGCTGCCCAGACACGGCCGGGCCAGGAACAGGATTTCAGCATTTTTAGTAGTTGTGTCGAAAAAACAAGAGTAAAACTAATTTTAACATTTAACCAAATACATCCAAATTATTATCACTTAAATGTGGAGCCAGTTTTAAAACAAGAGATTTTCCTCTGTCTTCTTCACGTCAAGTCTCCAACTCCTGAGCCCATCGTTCAGCCTGGCCTTCCCAGCACTGGTGGCCTTGATCCTAACAAGCAGCCTGGGCCCTGCCAAGGGCACTATCCAGCTGCATGCCTTCCCCTCAGACTGGAATGTCAGGCCTAGTGATATATTTTATTTATTCATTTATGTATTTATTTAAAATATAATTTTTTTTTTGCAGTACCAGGGATTAAACTCAGACCCTTGTGGTTCAAGGTAGGCACAGTACCACTTGAGCTAAATCCCCAGCCTCCTAGTGATATATTTTAATAGCATCTTCACTTGTACCTTACTTTTGTAGGAACTTCTTTAAATGCTACAATAAAATAACAGCAGTCACTATGTACTATAAAACAATTTATACAAAGAGTGAATTTTAATTCACCAAGTGATGAGTAGAGGGGTGAGTTTTTAACAGTTGTTCTAAGAAGACAAAACTACTTAAGAAAAAACTATATCCGTTGTAATGTATGTTAACATCTATAATTGTATAAAATTATGTTTTCTTCTAGCAGGCTTTTAAGGGAAAAAACCTAACTATACCTATTACAGTTTGGCCTGATGTAATTTTGATGAGACACTTCAGAAGCTACAACTTTGTCTGCCCAAACCTGAGGGTCAGACAAGGGCCCGTGTTCAAGCCTCTGAATTTGAGCTGACCCACTTCCGGGGAGCGCGAGGGAGGCGTCCAAGGACTCGCAGACCCAGGAATGAACACTATCCGGTAACTATGTGTGTACAAGTAAATATCTGACTTGCTGAAAGGTGAATGACTGGGATCAAAAGCTAGTTATTGTTGACTTAACTATATATTCATATGGTTTTCCATCTCCCCCAAAGTGGGGTTCAGTTTCTCCTGTTACCTTTCCTGTTTGAGGTATAGCATTTTTCATTATTCTAGCCACGTTTGCAATGGGAAGATAAATATCTTGTTCTCTGAAGCTTTCCTTTGAACCATTTGTGTCTTCATGATCGTTCATACTGTCTTCAGTATCTAAAGGAAACAAAAACATATAAGCTTTACAATTTCTCATAATTTACTTCAAGATAGAAAAAACTACCGAAGTGACGGGGAGTGAAAACTGTTCTGGCCCGTCTCCTCCTCTCTCAGGGTCAGGACGCAGCTCTCTGCATGGTTTCATCAGGGCCAGAACTGACCCTGTTCATTAATTTCAAACCCACCAACCTGTTCTTCAAGAAAGCTCAACCTCTCCACAGCTCCTCCAAAGTGCCCTTTCCTTTCCTAAAACCCCAAGCACTTGTCTTCTTACATACTGTCCTTCACTCCTCATTTCCCCATCAAGATGCTGGTACCCGATTCCTAGGCTGACACAGTACAGCGCGGTCTACCATGCAGGGTCTGCGCAGGAATCCTGCCCCACACCGCTGTAAAACGTGGCCCCTGCAGCCCGAGGCTCCTAAAGCACTGCTGGATTAGAGGGCGTGCGCTCCTCCAAACCCGCACATACGAGCTCTGTAACGGTGTAAAGGCTCTGAGAAGTTTACATTAAATCCCACACAGAGTAGGAAAGCCAGACTTCCACACTACTGTCCCAGCTGCCATACTAATGGAACTGTTTTGTAACAAAGCCACAGTAGGGAGTCACCCAATTTTTCTTACAAATAATGAATTTTCAACTTATATAGACTGAGCTATAACAGACGTAGCTCTCACAGGACCAGCAACACCCTGTCAGTCGTGCACGAAACAAACACAGATCTTGTTAACTTTCCACTCTGTACGGGTGAAGCATTTCAGCTAATTCAATGTATATTTTTATGTGTTTAAAACAATGTCATCACAACTGTTTCAGGAGGAAACATCTGACATCTTCTAAAATATAGTTCAATTCTTAATTGTGCAAATCAAAATGCCAAAAAAGTAAATTATTTCTGATAGGCCAAAATGATACTACGAAATAAGTACTAGAATTGGTAGCAAATTAATTCACCCTTCAGAAGACTATTTTATTTGCTAATAAAACAGTAGAATAAGAGTTTCTCACTGAACACATAAACAGGAAGTCAGGACCCAAGTTCCCTAAAAGGCACGCTTCTGGAATAGTCTTTCCGGCCCAGTGGGACCTGGGTCTGGGCCCATGCGAGGCCCGACCAGCTGCAGCTCCAGCTCTTACCATCGTGTGGCTGGATCACATAGTGACTCCCTCCGATGTAGTCTGCAGAAATCCCTAGTTGAGAAGCATCTGTGGTAGAACTGTCGCCGTCCATCTAGGGGAAAGAAAGGCTTTCAGTGTTCCTCAGGGAAGGCTGGGACCGAACACAACGCACCCAGCGCTCGCAAACTCACAGAAGGGTCATGACTTCCCATATCCCTGCGCCCACTGAAGGAAAACTGTATCCTCCTTGATCTGGACATTTTTAGATCACTTGCCCCTGTCCTTCTCCCAAAAGTGATGAGCACAAAACCAACAAGGAAACAAGACAAGAAGAGGACTAAAGCACATGCCTCTCTCAACTGTGTGGCCCTCAAGTGCACACACCAGCCCCGCAAAGCCAGTCGGCTGGGCAGGCACGCGGCATCCCAGGCAGGTCCAGCTCCCGCGTGCTGCTCAAGTCTGACGTGGCCACATGCCGTTCTGCACCCGCTGCACTTTCCTTGGCCACTTCACAGGAGTTCCAAAATAGACAGCATCTCGGCTTACAGTGTTGCTTGGGGAAGAGCACAGCCACACTCCCGAAAGCGCACCACCTTCAGAATGACCCCCATCCCAGTTCCTCTCCTGTGCCTTGCACTTTCATTCTTTACAGAGAAAAAGAAAAGGCAGAGCCAGGAAGAGGATATCTCCAGGAAGAGGATATCTCCAGACACAGGCTGAAGAGTTAAAATGGCTACTTACAGAAAAGTCTAGTTCATTAATTTTGCCTACAGCTAAAAGAATTCCAGGAGGGGAAATCTGGAAAAAAGTGAACTACAGTGCTTGGCTGCACAGCCCTGACAGCAGCTCCTGGAAAGTTTTCTGCTTTGCAAACACTACACACGAAGCAGTACGGTACTGGCCTCTGTGAGGGAGATATTAAAGACATGTCATCAGAATTTAAAGTATAGCAAAAATTAAGTGGAATACACATGCTTTTGGGTCAAAGAAAGGTATTGTAATTGATCCTAAAAGTCTATTAAGGGTCAGGAACCAGCACAAACTTAATGCCATTAACTGTAACATTTTAGTCCTTACGTAATACTTATCCTGTGAACTGCTGGACTTTTATCTAACAGCAAATTACTGATCTAGTTTCCAAGTCTTCAATGACATAGCATTTCTTTCATACGTCTGTTGACTTTGATGTTTAATTTGTAAATATATATTTCCATAATTTATAGAGTTGCTTTAAGGAGGTATAATGTAGAATACACATGTCTTTAACAGTAATGAAAGCACAGGTATCAATTTATTTGTTGACTTTTCAGTGTTGTATGAGAAGTACACAAAGTCAGTGACGTTATTCTGACACCCCCACTGGTACAGCTCGGGTCTAGATGTCCCTCCAAAGTCTCATGCACTCATACGTGGAACTTTTCAGCGTTGGCTAGATCTAGGGGGTGTGAACAGACTATGGGTGTAAAATAACTGTACTAATCTACTGACTGGTTAGCATAGTTCTGGGTGTGGGTTCGTGGAAGCCTCACTCTGGGTGTGGATGGCATCAACCATCAGGTTGGCAGCCTGGATGGAATATGTAGAAAAAAGGCTGCTGCTGCTTGCTGCCAGCTGCCAGCCTGCCATGGGTAGTTTTTCCTGTGATATCCCACTATCTTGGAGCCAGCTGACTATGGACTGAAACCTCTACAAACTACTGGCCAAAGTAAACCTCTCCTCCATTAGCCTGTGCCTATGAGGTATTTTGTCGTAGCACTGAGAAAGTAAAAGTAACTAAGCCACTTACTGACCCCTAAACCAACCACCTTTAGGCAGTTACAAGTGTTCCTCTATAAAATACACATACAGCTCTGCTATCCCCATCTTACTGTGACATAGTTGAAGGTGAAACATGAACCCAACACAAAATACTCTTTTGGTCTTGAAATGAAAGCAACACTGGGAGACCTCTCTATGGGCTCGATGGTGGATTTACTATCCGGGCAAGGCTGTTAGGGGAGCTGGGAGGCAACTGCTTTTACAGTGACCCAAGGGAGATAAGCTACAACAGAAAGGACTGCAAGTTGTTTCAGAACTGTAACTGGAAACATGCCTGCATTTCGGCGAGTGGGGAAACAGTGACAAATTCTTTGTTAAATCAGTATCTACAGCTAGCAGTCGTACAGTGAGCTATGAGTGAGATGCTCCTCAAATAGCTAGGTAGGTCTGGGAGATGAATGGATTTCAACAGATATTAAAGGCAAAAAAATTGAACTATATGTAGAAAAGCAAAAAGGTTGTAATCTGGGTTAACAGCATTCACCTGTATAAGCAAAAGCATTTCCTGACGACCTGAAAACTGTGCAGACAGTGTCGGGCAAGTAGCACATGCAGACACCAGGTCTCGTTTTCCCATAAGTCATACATTTTCTGCTTAATTGCATGTTTTCAGATCTGCAAGTTTTAGCTTTTTTATCAAACCTTCTGTTTTTATTCTTTCTTTCTACCGTTAAATCCCACCCTGGTCATCTTGGTCTTTAAACTCAGTGCACCTGTCCTACTGGAATCTTGCCAACTTATCCCATTCTGCAATCTCAAAACTAATGTCCACTTTCTGAAGCCTCACAGCATTGGATTCCTCTGTTCAATAAATCAGCCTGACCTTAAATCTTATGATACACCAGCCGCTCTCCGTGTGTAGGGAATGGTGGGGAAACCTGAGAGATACCTTCCAAAGGCTTTCTCCTACGTCTAAAATCTTCTGAATTTATCATGAAACAGAGTACAGGCCATCCGAAAGTCCTGGTGAATGAACACCTAGTGTCTGCTGGACCCTGGTGGGCACAGCCCTGTACGGTCAACACCACGGACAAGGTCTCTGTCCTCATCCCAGCTTCATAACCCAGCAGGAGCAGGGTCTAGTTCAGTCTATACACTCCCAGGACAGGGCTCTGCAATCCACTGGCCTAGCTCGAGTCCCGCAAGCTGACAAGAGCACCACATAGCTTCACAGGGCTGCTGTCCTGCTAGGAGACATTGGCAGAAACTCTTAAGTTCACTACAGGCCTGCTTTACACACAGCTTTAAATAATTACAGGCACTGAACAAATTGCTAGGGCCAAGTGCTAAAGAAAAACAAAGGTGCTCGGCCACGTGCTGGCAAAACTGATCCCTAAAGGCCTTCGGTCTGAGGGAGTCAAGGAAGGCTAGGTCAGGAAGGAGCACTGACCCTTAGACTCCAACAGGAATACAAACCAGTAAACCAGTCAGGCAAAAAAAAAAAGTAGAAAACAATGTTCCAGACACAGAGAAGGAAGAGACAATGCAGACCTGGGGCTGGGACAAGCTCAGCGCGAACGGACGAAGCGGTCCAATAGACTTTAAGCAAAAGTACAAATAGATTACTTATTTCATTTTTTAAAGACAGTGTCTCAGCTAGTTCACGCTGGCCTCCAACTCACTGCAATTCTCCTGCCTCAGCCTCTTGAGTGGGAGGGCTGGGATTGCAGGTGATCGTCACCACACCTGGCTCTTTTATTTATTTTATTTTATTTATTTATTTGGCTCTCTTTAACCACTTACTAGTCCAAGTATTTAAATATAGATTGAGCAAAAGTTTGCAATTTATAAGACAATATAACTGGAAATATAAAAACAACTACCTTATCAAATTTATCCAATCATTTTTCTGTGCATGGTGTATCCTAAAACATTCAACATGTTACAAAAGATTGTTACAATCTGGACAAAATTCTTTTTCCATTATTGTTTTCCTTTGAACACTACACTTTACATTGCCTCACTGGCTTTTCTTTTCTGTGGGTGGCAGAATTTCGATAAAGTTTCTACCTGCTGAACATAAAGGTAAAGATATCTACATCTAAAATATTTTGATATCCTATATTTTTCAAGTATCTGGTTTATTAGATCTGTTCTGAATTGCAAAAGACTTTGTGAACTGCTGTTTTGAATAGCAAAGGAGTTCTATACTCTTAGGTCTAGAAAGTAGATTTAAAAAAAAAATTCAGACAGGGGTCTCGCTTTGGGGTTCAAGCTATCTCTGAGCTCACTATGTAGCCCAGGCAAGCCTCAAACTCACAGCAATCCTCCTGCTTCTGCCTCCTGAGTGCTGGGATTACAGGTGTGAGCCACTACACCTGGCACTGTGGTGTGTGTTACTAATTGCTGCTGGGCGTGAGTCACCATACTGGCATTGTAGTATGTGGTTACTGAGGATCAAACAAGGGCCCTTGTGCTTGCAAGGCAGGTGCTGGAACCACTGAGCTAAATCCCCGGCCCTAGATAAATATTTTATAATGCTTTTTTCTTCTTTCTGGTTACAGGATAGCTTGTTGGACATTGGTTGGCTCTGTCAACATCACCCACAGGATTATTATAATCACTGACCACTATGAGAATTCTTTTAGTTTAGATTCTTCTTTTGAGTTTTATTATTTCTATTTTGAATAGTTGACAACTGGAAAACATATGTTTTGTCTTTTCACTTTATAACACCGACTCTGTCTCTCTGATATGTTAACATTTCTCCCTTTCCAGTTTTTCATTTGCAGCTCTTCTGTTACTTCCTTCCTGTTCAGTCTCGGTGTCCCAAACATGCCCATTTTGTATTGTAAAAGAATATCACTGGACCAGGGATTTAGCTCAGTGGTTCCAGCGACTGTCTTGCAAGTGCAAGGGCCCAGGTTCAATCCCCAGTAACCGCATACAACAATGTGGGGTGTGGAGATTCAGCCCATCAGCAATCAGTACCACATACCACAATGCTGGGCACGGTTGGCTCACAACTGTAATCCTAGCACTCAGGAGGCAGAGGCAGGAGGATTGCTGTGAGTTCAAGGCTTGCCTGGGCTACATAGTGAGCTCAGGGCCAGCCTGAACTACAAAATGACACCCTATTATTAAAAATAAATAAATAAAAAGAATATCACTGAGTTCTGGAGAAGTATAAAAGTCATATCTAATGTACTTATGGTAAGTTTTTATAGTTTGTAGCATAAAATTATAGGTTTTCACAAATAAACACGAATTAGTAGAAAAAAACAGCCAGAACCTATTACTAGTTTTCATTAGAAACAAATGTCCAAGGCGCTCATAACGTTCTAAACAAAAAAGTACGCAAAAATAGTTGCTATAAACCAAGTGTACAGGCTGGCCAGGCTGGGACTGTCCCTGCAAACAGGACTCTCCGGCTGCCATGCTACCCCCTCCCCCTCATGAGGCCCGGGGTCAGAGGGGAACACAGGGCACACGCACCGCCACAAGGAGGGACACTCGGAGGGAGCAGGCAGGAGGATGCTTACCATGCATGCTCTGGGGTGGAGCCCTGAAGGTCACAGCAGGCGACAAGAGGATTTGGTGGCCGCTGGGCAGAGCTGGGGAAGGGGCAGGGTGATGAGGGCTGCCTGGCCAGGTGACTGACCTGTCTGCTCGTGCAAAGGTGACGCGAGTGCACGCTGTTGGGAAGCAGTGGGCCCAGTCGTTCCGAATGACTGCGAGTGGACTGATCGTGTCGTTCTCCAAAGTTCAGAGAGTCAGCTAATGCACTTGTGTTTCTGAGGCAGCAGTATCTGAACTATGCTAATAACTCACTGACACCCAAATATCCTCACACTCACAGAGCACTATGTGTCCGTGGAAATGTTTATCACCCTGGGCAGAAGAGACACTGAGGCATTGAACCCCATGTATTCTAAGCCTGCGGATCCCTCACCCCTGGGTTCCAGCTGCCAGCAGCCAGGCACGTTGGGGAAACAGCAGCAGTGCATGCTGCTCCTAGGAAAGCTGACTTGGGCCTGAAAGTCACTTTTGCCACAGTTGCGCTCCGGCCACCCCATGCTTACAGAGGCTCCCAGGAAAGTCACCGCATTCCAAGCGCTGAGCACAATGCCAGGTACAGGAACAACAAATGTCGCCTGCTGTCCTCACTGTCCTTTCCAATGGAGTTCTCTCTCTCTCCAGCAGGAAGACCCCCACACACCATTATGCCCAGCACCTGCTCCCGACTGCTTTCCCTCCCTCTTTGTGTTAAGAAATAATGCAAAGACTCGTCATCATCACCTGGTGGTCTTCATGTTCCCCATCTCCCCATGCTATCACCCCCTCATACAACATGCACAGAGAAAACCTTCTGTTCCACTTCATCCTTGCCCTTTAGAGAGTCCTTAGTGCCTCTTTTTTTGGAGACAGGGCCACACTATGCAGTTCAGGCTGTCCTTGAACTCACAATGTGGACCTCGCACTTGCAGCAATTCTCCTGCCTCAGCCTCCTGAGTGCTGGGATCACAGGTGTGCCCACTATGCCCAGCCATTATGCACCTCTTCACTACCATCTCTCTCTCTCTCTTTTTCTTGGCTGCACCAGGGATTGAATTCAGGCCCTTGTGCTTGCAGGTAGGTGCAGTACCACTGAGCTAAATCCCCGGCCCATCTTCACTACATTTCAACTGTGATCCTGTCCTGCCATTTGCAATGCTGGCCATGATGGAGCCCACACAAAGGCTTGGAGTCCTCTCCCTTGACGTCGGGAGCAGTAACTTCCTCTGGTCTACTCTTTCCTCCTCTCTTATGAACTCACTCAGCATCACCTCTGTGCTCATAAACCCCAGAGCGGTAGCTGCTGTTTTGCCTGGCATGGAAGCAACCCACAGTGCAGAACATATCTGCTCTCCCTCTACAGGGAGCCTCAGATGCCAGGAAACGGACTCCCTCCCCTACTTTCAACGTGTATGCAGAACAGTGACACCTCTACTCTTCCAGGCTAAGGGAAGAGGGTCATCCTGGGCCCTGTCCTTTGCTCTAGGCCATCTCATCCTTGTCTCTTTAGAAATACCCCCCATGCAGCACATATACTAAAAATAGAAATCCCCTCCATGTACCCTTTTTTCCTTCCAGTGGATTATGAGCCCCCATCTACCTTAATATACAATTTTGTTTTGTTTTGTAGACAGGGTCTCCCTATGTAGTTTAGGCTAGCCTCAAACTCTCAGCATCTTCCTGCCTCAGCCTCCCCGAGTGCTGAGATTACACCTAGCTCTTAATATACTGTTTTACAACAAATACACTCATGACAAGACCGCTTCTATGGACCACTGGTCTGTTCCTAGTCTAATGCAAGCTTCATTTTCATAGGAGATTCCCCCACTCGAGCCAGCTAAACTTGTTTCCAACTCGTCTTCAGGGCTAACAGAAACTCTACTGCTAGGATACACCTTTTACCTCAGGCCTGAGGTGGAGCGAAGCAACTATGACTCAAAGAAACTGTTACATCCTCGAGGCCACAGATCCAGCAGGGCCCTGGGAAGCTACCTCCATGTCCGCTGTCCTGTCTCCAAACACAGTGAGTCCCACGGACCTCAGGCTTCTCCTCGCGACTGCCCTCTCCTCTGCCTTCAGGCCCAGATCCTCACTGGCCTTGAGGCCACAGGAGACTGGCGCCCTCGAAGCAGCCTGGTGGGGACTGGACCCCTACTTGAGGGAAACCAGGCCAGCAGAGGCTTGTGTCTGGACAGGAAGGGACTCACGCTAATAGGAAACTCCAATTATCACCTATGACTGTATCCCAACCAATCGCTGCTCAGGTCCCAGGACGGCCAAAATGGGAAAAAGGACTC
This sequence comes from Petromus typicus, assembly GCA_004026965.1. Lineage (NCBI taxonomy): Eukaryota > Metazoa > Chordata > Mammalia > Rodentia > Petromuridae > Petromus > Petromus typicus. The sequence goes on from PVIR01027938.1 coordinate 15,590, forward strand.
ACTGTCAGGAAACACTGGAGAACCTTGTGCAGGGTGCTCAGGAACAGCTGTCTGGGGCAGTGTCCAGGCCCAGCCTGTGTCAGCCTAGAAGATAAACATCTGTTACGAGTAAGAATATGTGGGCTACATGCTTTCTTTCTAGTAAAATTAAAAGAGGGCACATAATCTTCTTTGCAAGTCTCAGTGCATGCAGTGTAAAAAGCAGGCACCCAGTAAATGCTGAATTTAAAGACTCAGCTCTGTGCGGAAGAGGGAAATTTCTACTCCAACACAACCCTGAATTTTCTCACGTTCATTATAAATACAGTATATAGAATGGGGACAAAATTATAGACTAGGAAAAAGATGTAAAACTGTATATCTAAATTAACTGAAATAACACCCAAGATACAAGCACAGCACTTATTTTCTTGGTGATAGGTTTGTTAATGTTTCACAGTGAGATTTAGGCATCTAAAAGATCAAGAAGAGGGCTGGGGATTTAACTCAGTGGTTCCGGCGCCTGTCTTGCAAGCACAAGGGCCCAGGTTCAATCCCCCGGAAACCACATATAATACTGGGTGTGGAGACTCACACCCAGCAACTAGTACCACATACCACATACCACAGTGCCGGGCGTGGTTGCTCACGCCTGTAATCCCAGCACGCGGGAGGCAGAGGCAGGAGGATTGCTGTGATGTGAGTTGGAGGCTGAGCTCAGGGCCAGCCTGAACTACAAAGTGAGACCCCATCTCAAAAAAAAAAAAAAAAAAAAAGCTCAAGAAGGGAAATTAAAAAAAAATCTCCAATTATAATGCTTTTAAATTAAGTATCTTAGATTATATTGGAAAGATACATGTTCTTCACAGAACGTACCAAAAAAAAAAAAGAAAAAAAGAAAAAACCCCACCACAATCGAGAAAGACTTCTTTGTAATTTTGAAGCACCAATATTTTGGACTAACATCGTATCAGTCTCACTGAAGGTCACAAACAGCTGAATAAATCAGTATCAATTACAGTGCTACAACCTTCATTTCACATTTGCTTGCTTCCTCTTGTTGAAATGAAAACAATTAAATGGGGGAGGGGTGCCAAAACAAATCTTCTCAGGGGTCATTTTAAAGAGAAGAAATACTGATTTGCCTTCAAGCATGAAATCCAGTAAATAGCAGAAGAAATTGTGGCCACTGAATTGAATTTTTAAAATGCTATTAAAAGATCCAAGAAAGCAAAGGCTGTCCAAAGATTATTTGCTATGATCCTAAAATTAATGGTTAATGTCTTTTCATATTGTGTCCTCTTTCTGGATCTAAAACTGCTTAGAAAAAAATCCTTTCTTCTAGCTATAAAACACAATAATTTCGGGTGACTGATAGGAAAAAACCTTCAGACGATGCAAAATATGAAGGGACCTCTGTAGTATCTGCTTACAATGGGGAGAGCCACACACCAGTCACCCCAACAGTTTAGTACATATTGAGATCCAGAACGCTAAAGAAAAACACCATCACCTCATATGGTATTTATTTTCTTCAGGGCAGGTCATGATGTATGCAGAATCCCAAGGGAATGCATACATCTGTTTAATGTTTGAAGAAATGCAAATCGGTATCCAAGAAAAGCAGCACACTTCCTCCAACCTCCATTCTTTGGCATCAGCAGCCAAGAGTTCCGCATCGGTATAATCCTTACATTTTAAGCTATCAGAACCGTGCAGAGAGGAACAATCGCTTTAAAGGCATTCTAGTTAAACTTTCAATACTTTTACCAGTAAGGTCTCTTTACGAAGGCCACTGCTACTGATCAGTGTGCCCGGTCACTGCACGCAGCTAGTCAGTCCCTTCCTGAGACTACCCGGCGAGGCCACCCGGGTGATCCCTGGCACCCAAGGAGCCCCACGCGTATTGCGGGGAGTGGGGTGCCAGCTTGTTGGGGTCACCCCCCCCCGCTCCGACGGGAGCACGGGGGCAGCCCGGGCGCGGGGACGGCTTGTGGGCGCTCTTCAATTCTTTGTTCTCCGAAACGCTGCTGCCACTCGGGCCCCGCGCCCCTGCCTCCCACCCGGGGACGAAGCCGCGGCCCGACCCGGAGGCTTGGTTCCCACCTGCGGGCGGCGCGGGGCCCAGGCCGGACGCTGCGTTCTCCGCGTGCGGCGGCCCGCGGGGCCGGAGGCCCGGGGACCCCTCGGCCTCCGGCCCGACCCGCACCCGGCCGGCCAGCCGGCGCATCCCGCCGCCGCCTGGGGACAAAGCGCCACGGCCCGCGCCCGGGCCCGTCCCGCCCGGCGCCGTCCCGCACGGCAGCGGCCCCGGCGCGGCGCGGCCCGCGGGAATGAGCAGCGGGCGCGGGCGAGCGGGCGGACGGGAGAGCGCCGGGCCACGGCCGCGTCGGCGGCGGGGACGGCGCCGGAGGAGACGGACATTTCATTCGAGCTAAAGTGGAGTCGCTTTAGGAGCGATCATTGGCCGAAGCGAGACACAAACCTCCAATGCAGCCCTGGTTGGCTCCCGTCTCCAATCGGCTGTTTGGTTGGACAGAAAATGGCTGCGAAGGAACCAGTCCCAGCGCGGAGCCCCGCTTCCAGCTCTCGGCCTCCCCTCCCTCCGCCGCGGGCCGCTCCCCTCGGCGGGACACCCTCCCTCCGCGACGCTCGGCCGCCGGCGCGCGCACCTCGGCCCGCCCCGCCCAGCGCGGCCCCGCCCCACGCAGGCGGCCACGCCCTGCGCGCCTGGCATTGACAGCGGCCTCGGCCTGGAGCTTCCTCGTCCTGAGCTGCCGGCCACCTCTGCTGCTGAGGTCTGCACGGCATCGTCGGCTGCCAGAGTCCCCCCCTCCGCGTCTGACTTCCAGAAGGGACCTGGGAAGAGCTGGGGGACAATCGGGACGCCGAGTCCCAGTTCATCTGAAGGCGCGATCTCCTCCTTCCGCCCGCGTGGAAGCCCGCACGTAGCTGTGCCGGCCCGGGACCTGGGGGCCGCGCTCGCTGCCGCCCGCTAGCTCATCCGCAGCCCGCTTGACCGGATCCTGGGTGCTGCAGCTTGTCTGTCCTTTGTCCCTCCGCGAGCTGGGAGTCCGGCGGCCTGGCGCCACCTTGACTTTCCAGCTGTAATTCTGTATATCTGTCTGTACAGATGTAGACATTTTCATCAGTAGCGTCTCCCCCCGTCCCCTCGGCACATCTAAACATTTCCAGGGCAAATAAGGAGGCAAGAAAAATGAAAGCCGCCGAGTTTTCCCCATTGCTGCCGCGGAATCAGGTAAACAGCTGAATTCCAGCTCTCATTACCAGTGACCTTAACCGAATACCTCTTTGTGATTTCTGCACCTTCACAACAAGGAGAATAGTAACTACTAGTGGTTGTTTCGAATTAACATACCCAAAAACTTTAAGAAAAAAAGCTGACATCCTTGGGTTGGTTTGTCTTTTTGAAGAGACAGGACTGAACTGGGCTCATTCCGTCTCCTGCCTCAGCCGCCACAGTGGCTGGGACTGCTGACATGCACCACCATGCCCATGTCCTAAGATGTCAAGAATTTGTATATTCAGCAAGGTTTGCGAAACTGTTGGAGCTAAACTGGAGTAATTTGGCCCTGAATTTAACTCCTCCCTTTCTCTGTGCTCCATAAAGTGAACTTTTAGGAGTAAAGTGCTCAAAAATAGGAATATAAAAATGGAAGCAGCCGGGCGTGGTGGCTCACGCCTGTAATCCCAGCACTCGGGAGGCAGAGGCAGGAGGATTGCTGTGATGTGAGTTCGAGGCTGAGCTCAGGGCCAGCCTGAACCACAAAGCGAGACCCTGTCTCAAAAAATCTAAAAAAAAAAAAAAAAAAAAAAAGGAAGCAATCAAATGGGGAAAAGTATAGTCCATACACGGTATCGTGACCCTAGAGAGACAACGATGACTGCTTTCTCTGAGTTCACATCACCCTGGTGCCGCAGTCCACCTACACACTTAATCCAAAATCAGCAAGAAAGCTAAGCCAGCCGCTGCTTGGCTGGGACTGTGTTCTGAGCTGGGGCTTTTAGGGTGAATAAAGCTCTCCTTACCGGAAGTGCTAAAACTGGAAGAGGAGGTGCAGCTCCACCCACTTCTCTGTAGTTGAATCCCAGGTGGCCTACCTGGGCAGCCTGCTTTTCACACTTACTGCAAGAAGTCTCTCATAAGTCTTTTTTTATTTTTTTGTTTTGAGACAGGGTCTCCCTTTGTAGTTCACACTGGCCCTGGACTCACTAGCTCAGGCTAGCGTTGAACTCACAGCAATCCTCCTGCCCCTGCCCCGAGTGGTGAGCTTACAGGTGTGAGCCATCATGCCCTACAATTGTGGTACTGAGAATCAAACTTGGAACCTTGCGCTTGCCAGGGAGACGCCAGAACCAGAGCTCCATCCCACCCCATAAATCCAAACCAGTGTCCATGATCACAGTTTAGTCTTGGAAAAGACATTAAAGCTGATTTAGCAATTGCATGAAGTACCAGGGGATCCTCTATGCCCTGCAGCTGCCCCATAGCGCATGTCGCCAACTATGTCGGAGTCATCATTTGACAAACAGACTAAATCCTTGCCACTGTCACAGTCGGACTTGACCTTTTCACCTCATTATTGCCACAAAGACAGAGCTGTTACACTGTGTCTTCACTTCACTTGTTTCCACTCTGTTTCTCCTCTCTGTCTTTTTTAACACCAAGGCCAAAGCCTGGAACGATCTGACTTCTGCTTTCTCTCCCTCCCCAGTTGCACCTCCCGGCAGTTCACCTGCCACCATCCAGATCGCCTGGCCTGGGCACAGCCGCACGCACACTATACAGAGGCCTTCATGCATGACAGGCTCTCATTAAGTCCCAAGGGTCTCCTTTTCATCTTTGAGGTCTGTCTTCTTCAAAGAGGATCTTCCTGACATCTTGCCACAATAGGCTGGCCTCAAGTTCGGGCTGGCCGTGACCTCACTGTGTAGCAAAGGCGACTGCAAACTCCCGGCAGTCTTCCTGTGTAAGCCTCCCAAGTGCTGGGAAGGCGCCTTGATGTTGCCTTCGAAGTCACTCTGAGAATTGTTATCACGTCATCCTGCTCTTCCTAAGAAGTAAATAACAATATTTACGCCAATGCACTTTGCTTAGTTGGATGATCCTGTTTTTCTTTTGTCTCTAAATACATTCAGAATGAGAAGGTTTCTCACTACCCACACAACTGCTGTAACCACGGTTCAAATCCTGTCTCAGGATAGGCAAAACTCACTAAAGAAGTGGATATGACCTGTTAGGTACAGGATCCCAGGGGCGTGTGCAGAACAGTCCCCAAAGCCCTCCACCTGGGCTTCTCACTAGAATTTGAGGAGGTTTACAGTAGGATACCTAGACTTGACATCAGGCTGAGGTGTGGGATCCAAGCACCACCCTCAGGACCACTACTAGAAGTTCTTGCAGGTTTCCTCAAGATTTAGACAGCCTGAGAGGACACATAGACACTGTAAAGGCTTTACAGTCACAGCTTTCCATGACAGCCCTCACTGTGTTTCCCAGATGCAGCATGCACTTTTATCTCAACTCCCACCCTCTTTTCTCTTTACCTGGCCCGAGTTCAGTCTACAGAACTGATTTCTCTCCCACTCTTCATTTTTGTTTCTAGAATAAACTTTGTCATGGCTTTTTGCTCATTTCGTCCAACTCTTTGTTCAAGGCAAGAAGAACCTGGAATCCAAACGCAGAAGAGGTGAGAGAGCCAAACCGTGGTAGTGTTGAGTTTTGGAGCCGCGTTTTAGAAACAAGTTACTGGAAAACAGGAGGACTGCAGGGTGTCGTATGCCCTCTTCCACAATGAGCCACATACCAGCCTGGATTTCAGATCCTCTTACTCCTCTGCTCAGAAATCCTCTAAAGAGCAGGGTGTGGGCCAGGAATTTAGCTCAGTGGTTCCGGTGCCTGTCTTGCAAACTCAAGGACCTGGTTCGATCCCTAGCAACCACATACTATACTGGGCATGGAGACTCACACCCATCAGCAACCAGCACCACATACCACAGTGCCAGGCATGGTGGCTCACGCCTGTAATCCCAGCACTCGGGAGGCAGAGGCAGGAGGATTGCTGTGATGTGAGTCTGAGCCTGAGCTCAGGGCCAGCCTGAACTACAAAGTGAGACCCTGTCTCATTAAAAAAAAAAAAAAAGAGCAGGGTGTGGTGGTGCACACCTGTAATCCCAGCACTGCGGATTCAGAGGCCGGAGGATTGCCAGGAATTCTGCCTCAGGGCCTTTGCACTGGCTATTCCAACTGCTTGGTACATTCTGTCCTTGCAAATGTCCACATAGCTCACTTCCTCATCACCTTCCATGTCTTAGGGAGGCCAGCCTCAGTAAACACTTACCTGAAAACTGCAGTTTCAGCTCCCTACCCTCATCTCCCTTAGTTGCTTTTCTTTAGTCACATTTATCACCCTCTGTCTTAGTTACTTTCCTTGTTGCTGGAACAAAATACCCAACACACGAAAGCTAAAGGGCGAGGAGAAGTTTATTTTGGTTCATAGTCTGTTGAAACTGTAATCCAAGGCACAGCAGCAGGTCACAACTCAGTCACTCACCTTTCTGAGCAGATCTCACCTACCAGCAAGTCAGCTATGATGACCCGCCCAACCATCTTCCACACACAAGAGGCCATGGGGCCATTTTTAAAAGTCTGTCATAACATTCCACCGCAGTCCACAGAAAGACTCATGCATATCTCTTTATGCAAAATGCATTTGGTCCATATCCAAGAGTTGCCAGCATTTGTAACAGTTCCAGCACCACTGCAAAGTCCAAGTGCAAAGTCTCCTCTAAAACTCAAAGCAAATTCTTAGCTGTGAGCCCCTGTAAAAATCAAAAAGAAAGTTAAACATTTCAACATAA
>PVIR01027939.1:0-22413 GCA_004026965.1 Petromus typicus
TACAGACATGAGCCACCATGCCCTGCACTGTGGTATGTGGTTCTGATTGCTGGTGGTTGTGAGTCACCATGCCCACTGTTGTATGTGGTTATTAGGGATCGAACCCAGGCCCTTGCACTTACAAGGCAGTTGCCAGAACCACTGAGCTACCCAGCCCCAAATGTATTATTTTAATGAAAGTTTATTGTCAAGGCATAAGAATTGCAGAAGGAGAGAACACCTCTGTGACTCAGTATTTAGAGTTTTTCTCCCTAAGAATTTAAAGTGGTAGGATGACCTCTCAAAAAGTATTTTCTGTCCTGAGAAGATCTTTCTCCCCATATATTCTCCCCTAATTTTATTTCTGTTGTCACTATGCTTTCTTTGGGGGGTCTTTACTCATTCCTGAGCACTCCCTATGTGCCTCCTCGCTCTTAAATACATCCTGGCTTTACTCTGTTGTGTAAGGACATCTCCTGTATTCATTTGCTGTGATGTTCCTAATCAGTCTTGCACAGTCCTCTGTCCTGTGCCATGACTTGGTATCTGTGCTATAACAATCATTTTGAAAGTACTTAATTTGAAAGAAGGAGAAAAGGGTGGTGAGTACTGAGCCCTCATTCCAGCAGAGTCCGTGGGGTAAAGACGAGTGGCCATTCTGTCCCTCAGTAGTCTTTTCTGTTCATAGTCATTTGCAAGAGCGGTCACAGTAACATTTTGTGTGTTTTTCATAAATTGAAATTTTGTTAAATTATATTATTTCATTCATGAATGCTTGTTCTGTTAAGGAGTAGGTAAACATAATTGCACATTCAGATTTGACTTTAAATTTTGAACTGAGCTGATTTTGTCCATTCTGAAGGTACATTGCAAGAAAGCAGAAGGAAAACGAAGTATGCTTTGTGTACATGTAAAAACTTAATCAAACTACGCTCAAAAGTGTTAAGCCATGGTTTGAACTAACACCTGTCTAGAGGTGGAAGATCTATTGTAGAAGTAGTTTTTAAGATTAAATTATAAATCTCTTTATGTGTTTCCTATTCTGTATCATACAATGAAGTAGGTTTCAGATTGTTCAAATTACATATTCTACATTTCTATGTTGCTGGGCATATACTGATTTGAAATAATAATACTGTTTGCTACAAATTTTTGTTTTCTAAAATATATCAGGGTATGTGAAAAATACAAATGTTTTCTTTGTTAGCATAAGAATAATGGCAAATGGAGTCTGTTTCCTTTAGAACAGTCATAAGGCAAACTATACAAGTATTTGGCAAATGAAGATATGAACTAGTTAATTTTAAAAGTTTTCTCCACATCAGTGCTTTTATAATACTGAAGAATTTTACTGTGACAGAATTGAGGTAAAGCAGCTTTGTAAGACTAATTAATGATATGCTTTACATACATTGTGTGGTTTTCATACATTACAAATTTAAGAAAAAAACATTGTATTTTACTGTGCTGTTAAAAGAATATTTTGTTTTTATTTTTTACAAGTGATTAATAGTGCTCAATAGGGATATATTTTAGTTGGCTCCTTGTATGTGAGATTATTGGGCTGAGGATGTAGCTCGGTGATTGAACACTTTCCTAGAATTCTTGAGGGCCCCGGGTTCCACTCCTACCATCGAAAAAAGGAAACCCCTATTAACTTTGATTAATAAGTACATCTCCTGCCAAAAGATGTTAAAATATAGGTAATAGTATAAATGAAACTAAAAGAAAAACAGAATTTGTCTTCTGTATGTGTACATTAAAAATGAAGAGATGAACTATGTATCCACATAAAGTTTTTACACATTAGAAAGAACAAACATTTTGCCATACAACTTTGTAAGAAGTTAAAGCTACTGACTGATGGCAGCCAGTCATTGTCATATCTTATTTGGATCTTCATCTTTCTGTCAACTAGCAATATTTTTTTTCTCACCTCTCAAATATCATCATTTTGGTTTCATATCTTAAAAGAGTATTCTTTGTTTATTTTTTATTTTCCCCTCATTTGAAGCATCCCCTGCCATCCAGTCCAGGAGATTCTTGCCAAGATGACATATTCATTTCAGGACAGCAGAACCACTCATCAGCTACACTTAGTCACAAAGATGTTCTTCCAGACAGCTTGATGAAAGTAGGTGTTTAATGAAAGCAAGAAACAAATTAAGTAATACTGTGAGCTTTCTATGTTTTGCAGCCTTTGAGCTAAAAATCTCGTAAGTGCTTTAACTGAAAATAGTTTTGTAAAGGCTTTTCTACCTTAGGGTTATTTTTAATTCAGAAATACAAAATAGAATTTGATTCTGCTATTTTCATTTTATTCCACTTCTGTTGTTGCATTTCTATTTCAGCACTTCCATTACTTATTTTATAATTTGAATCAAGAACTTCATTGGCATTCCTGACTGTAAACCTACCTGGAGAGTTAATGCATTCCTGACCTAGGCAATACCAAATATCTGGGTACCATAGAGTTTCAGTAGATCAAGGGTCCAGTGTGCTAATGAACACCTGTAATCTCAGCAATGAGGAGCCTGAGGCAGGAGGATCACTGCAATTTTGAGGCCAGCCTGGGCTACAGTGAGTTTAAGAGCAGTCTAATCTATGTAGCGAGACCTTGTCTCAAAAAAAAAAAAAAAAAAAATAGACTAGGTCAAGGCACTAGAACTGTATTACATTTTTCATTCTCGGACTTTGTACTATGACAAAAACATTTTAACATTCTTGGAATTAATTAGAAATCACTTTGAAAGACTTTTGTCCTGAGGGATGGTGGTGCATGCATATAATCCCAGCATTTGGAGGATGGGGCAGGAGATTCACTGGGAGTTTAAGGCCTGCCTGAACTACAAACATAGTGAGACCCTTTCTCAAAAACACCCACATATACACACACAAAACAACAGCCTTTTGTATATGATAGGAGGTGATGGTTATATTCTTACTACTTAAGTAGAAAAAAAGCACCTATTTAGAAATACATTTCTTGTTCTCTGTTCTTTTATGATAGTGTTTCCTGTTGTCTTTCTCTGGTCTCTCCTGCATTCCCCTGCCAGAGCCTCTTTGCTCGCTTGGCCAGGCTTCAGGTTTGCTATTTAGCATAGGTTGGCCTCAAACTCCAGATCCTTCTGGATCAGCCTCCAGAGTGCTGAGTTTATGCAAGTGAGGCAGTAATACTTCGCTGTCTTACTTTCTTAACTAATTATATGCCTCTAGTATGACTAGGTATAATTATAAAGCATATTTATTGTATAAAACCTTGCATTGTTATACAGAGTACTCAGCCGTCTAATAATTGATGTAAATTCATGCATATTTGGGATTTTTTTTTAACCCCTCTTTAAGGGAGCACTGTCATCCAGGTTCTTTTTGATATACATTTTGTGGCTTGTTACTGACTTTGTTTATGTATTTTTAATCCCCTGCACCATCTACTAATCACAGATTAATATTCCATGTATATTTTTAACATAGCCCAGAAGAGACCAAATATCCAGGTGTCAAGGAATCATAAGAATAGGTCAAGAAACAGAGGAACATACGCTTCTCTATGCTTGGTTAACTTCAGGGAAATGGACTAGGCTATTTCTTTATAGTTTTCAGCTGATTTCCTTATGAGCAAGATACCACAAGGAAGTGCAACATTAAACATTTACTTTCTCTTCAAAAAAAATATTTTTGCATACAAACAATCTGAATGTAACGCCTCATTTTCAGTTACATTCCTCATACTAACAGGATAGATTATTAGCTGTGTTTCTCCAAAGGTAATTTGAATTTTAAAATTTGGATTCAACTTGTAAAAACGAATAGCAGTGGGCCAGGGAGTTAGCTCAGTGGTTCCAGCGCCTGTCTTACAAGCGCAAGGACCCGGGTTCGATCCTCGGTCACCACATAACAATACTGGGTGTGGAGACTCACCCCAGCAGCAACCAGTGCCACATACCACAGTGCCGGGCGTAGTGGCTCACGCCTGTAATCCTAGCACTCGGGAGGCAGAGGCAGGAGGATTGCTGTGATGTGAGTTGGAGGCTGAGCTCAGGGCCAGCCTGAACCACAAAGTGAGACCCTGTCTCAAAAAACCTTAAAAAAAAAGAATATCAGTGTTTGATTTGGTGATCAGTATTCAATGGAATTTAAGATTTAGAGAATTTGAAAATTGCTAATTGATGTATACATATACACAAAAGAGTAAATCAGTTTATTACCTAGGTAGCTGAATTGATTTATTAATTCTAGAAAGAGATATTAAATAAATGTACCTTTTGTGTATGTGTTTTGAATTAGAGTAAGGCAAGGATGGACCTTATTATAATAAGCTTTAATTTTTAGTATCTGATGTACTTTTTACTATTGTAATATTTGGTTATCGTAAGGAAAGGGACCCTAACAGTAAAGCATATGATTTGAAATGTAAGAATATAAGCATTTAGCATGCACTCAGTCAAGCTTAGAACTAACACATTAATGGCCTTTTTCTTCTCTAGTTTAGAATTAGAGGAAAATAGTGAGTGACATGGTATGTTGTGATTTGGAATGTTAAAATTAGTTTTCTTTGTAATGCTCCAAAAAGAAAATCCAAATATTTGTAATAAGACATTATTATTGGTCATTTTAAGATACTTCATGTTTTTCTTAGATGCCTTTGAGTAATGGACAGATGGGCCAGCCTCTCAGGCCTCAGGCAAATTATAGTCAAATACATCACCCCCCTCAGGCATCTGTGGCAAGGCATCCCTCTAGAGAACAACTAATTGATTACTTGATGCTGAAAGTGGCCCACCAGCCTCCATATACACAGCCCCATTGTTCTCCTAGACAAGGCCATGAACTGGCAAAGCAAGAGGTAAGAATAATCAAGACTGTTTGAAATATGAGATGTAAGCTTTTCATGTAATCTTACAGGTTAATAGCAATAAACCCATATTGAATTTTAATGTAGTTTTTACCATCTTGTTTAAAGTTGTAGTTTTCTGTTAAATTTTTAGACTATCATGTAATATAGTTTTAACTTACAATCATATGACACAGGATTTAGTATTTCGGGTTTTTTTTTTTTTTAACTGTAAGACATTTGCTTTATACAAGATAAGTTGAAATGACTTACTACTCTGTGACTGTAAAAGTTAACTATACTTGGTCTCCAGACCAGGATTGATTGATTGATTAATTTTGGTTTGTTTTGAGACAGGGTCTTGTTATGTAGCCCAGGTTGGTCTTAAATTTAGAGAGATCCTCCTGCCTCAGCCTCCCAAGTGCTGGGAAGACAGGCATGTGCCACCATACCTGGCTACTTTTGAGTATTTAACCTTAAAAAGTTATGGATCATGTATTCATAAATCTTCATGGTTTATTGATAAAATAATAATAAAAGCTTAGAGGTCAAATATTTTATTCATTTTTGTTGAGTATCTGGTAAGTCCAAATATGTTATAACAAGAATTTAGGTTTTGCATTTATTTAATAGCTAGGTTGTAGAAGTTACTATCAGTTGAACAGATTCTAAAATTGAACTCCTTTGAAGTATATAAATAGATTCAGGAAAGTAGGGATTTAATACCACCAAAGAATCATTTAAATATTTTTATGAAACAAGTCAGCAGATAGGCATACCCTGTAATTTAGATGTTCTACAACTGGAGACTGACAATAATATACATGTTTTATATTTATCTACACTATGTCATAGAAATTCAGGCTGTCAAATAACTAAAATAAGGTTAGTACTAGTTGACTTCCTATTTTCATAATAAAGTTAGGTTCTGTGCTTCATAATCCCACTGTGCCTTTAACTCACTAACTCATTAACATAATGTTCTATGTGTAGTTTCAGTCCATTTGCTCAGATGTTTAGTTTTGATAAATCTTTACATGTTTTTTACTTGAACTTCATTCATCTGTATTTAAATACAGATGTTGCTGTAAACTTTTTAAAATAGTAATGTTTTCTTCATTTTCATACTGAATCAGATTCGAGTGAGGGTTGAAAAGGATCCAGAACTTGGATTTAGCATATCAGGAGGCGTTGGGGGGAGAGGAAATCCGTTCAGACCTGAGGATGATGTAAGTTTTGTTTACAAAATCTTGAACCTCACCAGTGTTTCATGCATTAGTTCAGTGCCTGTTGTATGCAAGTGAAAATATCACAGTCACTTCTGTAAATCTAGGTAAATATCTTCATTTCCTTTTATATTGTCTAGCTTGTTTTGAAATTTAATCGATCCATGTCAGTTGAGGAAAATATACGACAAAATTTTGAATGTTTATTGTCAAGTGATTTTTCTAATTTTTTACTGTTTTTCCACAAATCTAAGTAAATTTAATGCAACAGAAGTCACTGTACTAAAGCTAGAATTACTAGAGGCAAAAGTAACTGGGTTGTCACTGTGTAAAAAGTCAGGGAAGAAATTGTACCATGATTCATATGTTTGGGTGGTATGAAAAATTGCTCTTCATTGCTCTGTTACTTATTCCAACTGTTTTTGATTAAATAATTATCTTTTTGTCATTGTTGTTATTAAAGGGTATATTTGTAACAAGGGTACAGCCTGATGGACCAGCATCAAAATTACTACAACCAGGGGATAAAATCATTCAGGTAATTAAGACAAATTTTCAATATTTCCTTTTCTTTTGTACCATCTTCAGGTTTTAGTTTAAAGTATTTCTGTTTTATACATTCAGGATCATGCTTATGTGTTTGATATGATATTTTAAGTTCAAGAATGTTAATTTTTACTAATTTAAGAGGTCAGAATATCACATGTTGGAAGTAGGTTGTCATCATAGGAAAATAGCAAATTTTCCGAATTTGGGTGGTCCTTTTTATTTTCCCATGCCCTTTTCTCTATTCCTTCAGTTTTTCCTGACTGCATGCAGTGTTGGAGGAAGATAAGCTCTATCCCCAATATAGCTTTTCTTTCTTTACATCTCCCTTCACTGTTCACATAACACAGAGAAATAAATAACCGTCAAACCAAAAAATAATACAAACTTAGAGTTCAGTGGCTAAAAGTACGGACTAGGGAACTAGACTGCTTAAGTTTGGATCCCGGTTCCAATGCTTTTAGAAATACAATGTAAATGTCTTTTGTTAATTTTTATTTTGGGGCTGTAAAAATCTATAAAAGTTGCCAGACATGATGACACATCCCTGAAATCCCAGCCCTCTGCAAGGTTGAGGCAGGAGGATCACAAGTTTGAACCCAAAAGAGCAACCTAGAAACTTACTGAGACTGCGTTTCAAAGTAAAAAGTAAGAAGGATCTGGAGATGTAGCTCAGTGAAGGCCCTGAATTGAATTCTTGGTACCACCAAAATAAAACAAAGCCCCTTCATCTATGTACACTGCATTTGGTCACCAGTTGCTAATATTTTGTCCCATGATCATTAGTGTTATCATGTTTTCTCCCTTCTCTTCCTCTCTGTACATATGTGTACCCACACATGCACATTTATTTTCTTAACAATCTGGGAACTTCTTTTTTTTTTTTCTTTCGTTTTTTTTTGAGACAAGGTCTCACTCTATAGTTAAGGCTGGCTTTAAACTGATTATGTAGCCCAAGTTGACTTTGCACTTGCAGCAACCCTCCTGCCTCAGCTTCCCATGTGCTGAGATTACAGGCATACACCTCGACACTTGGCAAATTTGTGGTTTTTGTGACTGAAGAAGTTACTTTACCCATTCATTCCTGGGTTTTCTCTGAAATGAGATGAAAAAAATTTCTTGAATGTTGTGATAATTAAAGGATTTAATTCATATAAGGCACTCAAACTACATCTCTGATGCAAGGTAAGGTGTCAATAAATGTTAGCTGTGATTTTAAAAATATGGGGTCTAGAAGGTAATGAAAAGACTAGGCCTGGCATTCACTAACCCTTGCACTTTATTTTCCTTGGATGCATATCAGCTCACATACACAGCCCCTCTCTGATGCAGTCTTAGACATGTAGTATCTAACATTGGAGTGATACATTAGGATACTGTGACAACTTGGATAGAAGAGCATTTCCTGAGCTCTGTTTTGAGATTTTATTTCCACAGATAAAAGGTAGGACCCATTAGTTTATATGTTGTTTTAAATTGCCAAAGTGATGCTTTTTTCCACCAGCTTTTGTGAACTACCTGGAAGAAATTTAAGTACAGAAATGCAAGTAAGTTGGTTGTGGTGTCTCACAACTGTAACCCCAGCACTCAGAAGGCAGAAACAGGACGATAGTTGCCTGGGCTGAGTTCCAGGCTGGTCTGGGCTACGTAGTGAGTTCAGGGCCAGCCTGATCTACAAGTGAGACCTTGTCTCAAAAAAAGAAGTAAATAAATTACTATGAAACATATTTTCTAAAAGTATTTTTCTTCTTTCTTTTAGGCTAATGGCTACAGTTTTATCAATATTGAACACGGACAAGCAGTGTCTTTGCTTAAAACTTTCCAGAATACAGTAGAACTCATCATTGTACGAGAAGTTTCCTCATGAACATTGTGGACAAAAAAAAACGGGAAGGACAGCAAAATTTATTGGAAGATAACCTGCGGGGAAATGAATATTTTGACTATTTTTATATGTAAAGAAGAACTCAGTTCTGTTCAAATTTGTACATTAATGAAATAATGAAGCTTGGGGTTAGAGGGAAAGAACCACTGTACAGAAGAAGATAAAAGAGACTGTTTAATTCATACCATTTAAAACTTGTTACGTTTTTAAACACCACAATCAAGGCTACAAAAACAAACTTACGTTGGTTTTGTATAGATTGTAGGTTTATTTTTGAATTTCATACAAATGACTGAACTGTGCAAGGCAATAGTTAGCCTTGATTGTAGCCCAGAGACAGATGGCAGAGCTATCTATCTCACAGCTTTTATGCTCTTATTTTTATTCGACTTTCATTAATGTTTTTCTGCTGAAACTACTTTTTTTTTTTTTTTTTTTTGATGTGGGCAAGAGATTTGAAGTGTTGGCTTTTGCTATGTGTGTACTGAGTTGAAGAGCGAGTAGGTGAAGGTGGTGCTGGTAGGTTCACTTTCCAAGGCCAGATTAGAACAGTTATTTCCTATGAAAATCTGGAAGCAAAGAATGAAAAAAAAGCTGATATTGTGTTTTTATTAATGACATAATGCAATAAAAAATGTAATCTCTTTTTAAAGAAGTAAAAAGACAATAATTGCATTTTATGAGCTCTACAAGGTCTGTTGTAGCCATTGATTAAATATTTGCTACTGATGATTCAATTTTTAATTTTTTAGTCAGAGGAAATTTTTAACTCTACTGTAGATGCATGTCCATGCATTCCTCATGCTATGGAAATCCCCCCCTTTTGTAATGGCAATACTTGCAATCTGTTTTATAGTTAGTACTTCAATTTAATCTTATTAATGTTTTGTTTTAAACAGCAAATGGAAGTAAAATGGCCAGTTTAAAGATTGTGCTGCCTGTAAACACAACCTGTGAGAATGTTCAGGAAAGCCTCTAGAGCTTTGTTTGACCTTGAATCGCCTTGGTAAAGTAAAAGGAAACATGGAGTACGTGTGGAGCTAGGAAACCAAAGCAAGTTTGTGAAACTGGCACAGTGATAGAGAATTGCTGTGGAGAGTTGTAGAACAAAAGGGAGGGGTCCTTGAGACCTACCAGTGTGGAAAAATGTTCAAATAAAGGGCTGTCCTGTAAGTAACATTAATGTGAAGTTGATGCTTCTGAGTCTTTAAAGGGTTTCTAAGTGTATCCATGTAATAGTGTTTTGCCACCAATTGCCTTTGTTCTAGTTACTGTAACTGTTTGATGATATAGGTCTATTAATTTGTTTAAACCATTAATTTTGTTTTTGTTGTATGTAATCAAATAAAATTTGAGTAACATGCAATGTTAAGAATTAATGCATGGTTATTTGGACCAGAAAAAAGTGCCATAGAAGACCAGTAACTGTTTGTAGTTGAGACGAGTCTAAAACCTTTTATTAGAGCCATACTCAGCTTTTCCATTCATCTTTAATTTCTAAGGAATATACTTAGGGAATTTTTTAATGTAATTGTTTTTCTTTAAGACTTTTATAAGACTAGCTGAAATACAAACCTACACTATATCTGAGAAAGTGCGTAGAACCCAGCACTTTTAAAAAATATGTGAATTCAAATATTGCACATCTTTTAAGATGTTTTCAATTGGTTATTGTGTAGTTTTAATAATTTTGATTGAAACCCTTTAACAACTCGATGTAAATTTTAATTCATTTTTGTTGCTTTTCAGTACTATTTACATAGGAATTGATTTTTATGGATATAGTAGAAGAAATGTGCTGTATTTTGTTAAAATTAATTTGTATGTGTGTTGTAATCTCTAAAAAAAGAATGACAAATAGCTTAAGACAAGTCTCGGTGTACCCTTTATTCTTTTGATTTAAAAATATTAATTTTGGCTTTGTAAAACGTCACATTCTTATTTTATTAATTTCAAAATCACATTCCACTTTTTATTAGGAATATATAAAATAATTGTAAAGATTCAAGATTATAATTTTGGAAAAGGAATTAAGCTTCATATAAGAACTGATTCTTCACTGATCTGCTTTTAAATTCGTTATCTGCATATTACATTGAAAAGCATTATAAATGTAACATTACTAATATTTTATTCCATTCTAGTTAAATTAAAAATTTCATGATGTTTTACAACACATATAATTAAGAAAGTCTGTTACCATGAAGAGTAATACATTATATAAACAAAAGAAAAAAGGAAAAAGTGTCTGTACTTAATAGCCAAAGTTTTATTCCAAAATACTGGAATTTTGGAGTATTTCCAAAATACTGGAAAATTAAAGTTGAAAGACAAGAACTTTTATTAGACTCTGTGTTATGGTAGTAACCAAGTTTGAAAATTTGGCATACTGATTTAAATCTTTTGAGGGAATAGAGAAGAAAATTTTAGGGTTTTTTTTTTCCCTCCCTGCTTAACTGCAGAGTTTTACTTTATGTTCTGTGGAGTGAATTGTACTTAAAATTTATGTTCTTAACTGACTTTAGCAAGTATTATGTGGTAAACTTTCAAAACCAAAATTGCCTTCTTTTAACAATATTTAAAATTTCTTACTCTGATCAGTAAAATTTTATAACAGTAAAAATGATAGTGATCAAAGAAATTTATTCAATATAGACTTAGTGACACAGACTAGTTTTATGTTGATTCTGTAAAGAACCATCAGTTTATCTCAATCAGTCTTCTAAAATTCTCTTTCTTGTATTTTTCTGATACCTTTGGATTGAATTTGAACATGTGTATGTAGTTGGAAAAGTCTTTGAACACAGAACTTGATATACTTTAAAAAAATCACAGTAGTTGTGTAATATTTTTATTAGCATCTTTCCAACATTCCAAATTTTGTATATATCTACATTGTTTGAAGTAACACAGAGGGTAGAAAATAAAAGGCTGGTGTTTGAAGTTGTATAGTTTATTTTATGAAATTTAGGGTTAGTGAAATTCTCATAAAAGGAAAGGTACACAGCCTTTATTTTCAGTATTAAAATTCTTATATTCCTGAGTATGGAAAAAATATAGTTTATCAATAGTAGTAAATATATTATTTATTATTTTACTTCTAAAAGAAGCCTTTAAGATTGGGAATGTTTTTACATGGAAATTGACAGTAAGTCAAATCTATTTAGAATGGTATTTTTTCATTCACTGTGATGCATTTTTATGTTCTTTTAATTCTTAGGAAATAGATGCCTTATCAGAAAGTAAAATAAAGTTATTTTCAATTCATCGAGAATCTTAATGAACAGGCAGATGCCTTTGTAAACAACAGAAGTAATACAAATCGAATAGGAATCAACTAGGGCTTTCACATATTCTCTTGTTCTAAATAAGTTCCTTTCGTAAAAGATCAAACAGTTTATCGATTAGCTGTGAATTTTTTATAGAATTTATAAGCCCAGGAAAATAATTTCTCTGCATATTTGCAAACACTCAACTTCATGTGCCTTTCTAATTAACCTTTGCATGTTTGTAACACTGTATTTTAATGTTTCTTCAAACTTCATTCTCTGCTTAGTGGACTGTTTAATAAATACCTATACTTTATGGCCATTCAGTTTAATGTTCTATAAATTTCCTTTCTTTTTAACCATTTGTCTCCTTTTCCCCCATTTTCCAGGAGTTTTAAGAGCTAATTTGCAGAAATTTCTGTGTATACTAAAGGTTACATTATTGTCATTTTAAACATTGCATATATCTACTCCCAACCCACAGGAGACTTGCCTTTGTTTATGGTATCTTTTGTTTAAAAAAAAAAAAAAACAGATGGGCTCAGTGGTATGCATCTATAATCATAGGACTCTGGGAGGAAGATCTCAAGTTGGGTCCTAACCTAGGCAATGTAGGATCTTCAGAAAGACATGTCTCAAAAGAGAGCTGACGTGTGTAACTTAATGTCAGGGCCTGAATTTAATCCCCAGTACAGAAAAACAAATATAATATTACCTGGACTAGAAATATACCTCGGGGCCAGAACATCTATCTACTTAGCATTCATAAGGCTTTGGGTTTAAACCCCAGGACCACAAAAAAACGAAGTTAAATTATTTTAAAGTTTCATGAAGAAGTCCTCCATTGTCAACCCTGCATCACAAAAAGGCTTTTCTCACACATATATAAACTACATAGAGTTATATATCAAGTCCTGGGCCTGAACTCAGTTTCCATGTTCTCTATAGTGTTCTTTTGGTCTTGTTTACTGCCATTTAATAACCCAACAAATCTGGATTTTTTCCCCCAACAAATTTGTAAATTTTGTAATGAACATGCATCATCTTCCATTAACAATTTTTTTGTATTTGCTTTCTATAGATGTTACTTTTATACATTAAATTATATACGTATATATATAATTTAAATTATATATATCAACATCTACAGCAGTGATTCTAAAACTTAAGCATAAGTAAGAATTCCCTGA
Organism: Petromus typicus; assembly: GCA_004026965.1. Lineage (NCBI taxonomy): Eukaryota > Metazoa > Chordata > Mammalia > Rodentia > Petromuridae > Petromus > Petromus typicus. The sequence goes on from PVIR01027939.1 coordinate 12,930, forward strand.
AAGGTTTGTGGGCCCTGCCCAAAAGACTTCTGATTCAATACATCTAGGTTCAGGCCTAAGATTTTATATTTTCAGAAAGTTCTCAGTTGAAAGTGATGCTTATGATCTGGGAATAATACAAAATCTATCTTAAATATTTCTTTTCAATTTTTTTGGTATTGATTTTCTGTACATGATGAATTCTCATGAAATGGCTAAAAATTGGAAAAGTTTATGAAACAGTTAATTTTAAGCTGCTGAATTTCAAACACTGAAGTAGCAACTGAGGAACAGGGAGAAAAAAAAAGGTAAGACTTATGGCTGTCACCAAATTTCTACTTTGAGAAAATTTCCAAACCATGGAACAGAAAGGGAGATTTCATGCAAAGTCTAGCAGACTCCTGTTGATGGGGAGGTGAAGCAAAGCATCCTGGGAAGCCAAGATAGTATAATTCACAGGGAAAAATAATGGATAAGACAGAACTGCACATACAAGACTCCAAAAACACACCTCTGTGAATTCAACCAAATTATTAGTCTCTCCAGTATGTCCCTAATATATTTTATAAGTGAGATCTGTAAAGATCAGATCGTAACTTAAAACATATAAGGCACACAGAAATGTATAAAGCATGGTGAGGGGTTTACCAACACCCACAACATAAAAGTCACAATGTCTGCCATCCAGTTAAAAGTTACTAAGCAGGTAAAGAAGTACTAAAATACTACCTATGAGAGAATCAAAACTGATTCTAGAGCTGATATAAAAGTCTCCATTCATAGAAAATGGCTTTAAAACAGTTACACCTATATTCCACACATTTGTAATTTAAGTAGAGATTTGATTTTTTTGGGGGGGGGTGGTTGGTGGTGGTGGTATTTATTGGTTTTTGTTTGTTTTTTGAGGCAGAGTTTCACTGTAATCCAGGCTGGACTTGACTGCTTGACTCACTGTGTAGCTCAGGCTGGCCTTGAACTCATCTTCCTGCATCTGCCTCTGCTGGGGTACACTTGTGCACCACTATGTCTGACAATGAAAGATAGTTGTTTTTAAAGACTCAAGTTGAACTTCTAAAATTAAACACAAAACTAAACTTCTAAAAGTAAGTACAAGTCAGGTATTGTGATGGATACCTGTAATCCCAGAATCCCAGAGACTAAAGCAGGAGGATTGCTACAAGTTTGAGGCCAGCTCGAACTATACAGAGAGACTCAAACAAAAGTAAGCATGACACTAGAAAGGTATGATGTGTTTAATACAGTGGATAAATGACTACATCATAGCATAGAAAAACAAATTACCGAATTTACACACAGATAATAGGAACTCCAAAATGCTCAGAATTTTAAAAATCAGTGATACATTCTGAAAGAGTTACACTAATATAGGTAGTGTCTGAAAGAAAATATGGAAAAAGTAATATCTGAATTTTCTGTATTTTGTGAAGATGAGAAACTAATAGATTCAGGAAACTCAACCCCAAAGACAAGAAAATGAAGAAAATTACACCAAAGAATGTCATACCAAAATTTTTCAAAACCAGTGGTACAAACCCTGCCATAGTATTACACACCTGTATTTCTAGCACTTAGGCTGAGGCTGATTATTAGTCCAAACCCAACCTGAGGTACATCATGAGATCCTGTCTAGAAAACAAAACTCATAGAGAAAAATTTTATAGAGGATAAAGGCAAAGGTGATAGATTTATTGCCAAAAGGTATGACCATGACCAAAAGTCATGGTAAAAGTAAATGACCTAAACATCACAAAAGGCTGGCATATTATATTGAATTTTTTAAGCCTCTTCAAAAAGAGGATGTACTCAGTAAATGCACCTTAAAAATTAAGGATAGTTTAACAATCAAAAGTCTATAGTAGCATAATAATAGCAAGGTAGAGCAAAAAAAAAAAAAGAATCTATAAAATGAAGGTAGCACACAAAAAAAAATCAATTGTACATCCATGTTTTTATGGGTTGTTGTTGAGATCTAGAATGTACCCCCAAATCCTGTATATTCAGAGGTGGAGCTTTTCAAACGTGATTGGATCATGGGGACACCATATTCACTAGTGGATACATTCACTGATGAATTCCTTAGCTGGATGTACTGTCTGAGGATAGTCCCTGGTGAAAAGAGGGTCCTTGAGGGATAAGATAGAAGAATCTATTCTTGTCCGTGACTCCTTTTGCTCTCTGCTTCCTGGTTACCACGTGGGCAGATTTCTTTCACCTGAACCATTCCATTTTGCTCTTCTGGATATGAAGCCAGCTGACCATCAACTGAAACAGTGAGTTAAACCTTTCCTCCTCGAAATTGTAACTGTGGATACTGTTCTAGCAATGAGAAAGCGATGTAGATCAACTATCATGAAGTGATGTTGAAATTTAACTTGTTTTTCAGCATCTGCTGAGATCAAGTGATTTAAATTTTTGTTTTTAATTTTGACAACATTTAAGGTGTCACTGTGTACTTTGGACTGGGCTTGAACGTGCTATGTGGATGAGGTTGGCTTCAAATTCATGGCAGTCCTCCTACCTAAGCTGGAATTACAGGCCTCTGCCCCCATGCCCAGCTGATTTTTATCTTTGATTTTATTTATGCAATATATTACACTTATTTATTTGTTGAGTCATCCTTTTGCCTTGGAATGAAACTATCTTGATCATTGTGTTTAGTCTTTTCATATGTTGCTGAATTTAATTTGACAGTGGTTTGTTGAGAGTTTTCACATATATGTTCATCAGAGATATTGGTCAACGCTTCTCTGTCTTTCATTTTTTGCCAGATTTTGGTACCAGAGTAATTCTGGGCTTGTGGAATGAATTTGTAAGATTTTTTCTCTTTATTTTCTATGAAAAATTTGCAAAGTATTTGTTCTATAAATGTTTTCTAAAATTTAGGGAGATAAGATGGCACATACCTTAATTTCTGGCACTCAGGGAAACTGAGACAGAAGTACCACAAGTTCAAGCCCATCATGGAAAACTAAGTAAGTGACTTAGGGAGACCCTGCCTTAAAATACAAAATTTAAAAAAAGCCTAGGGATGTAACTTAAGTTTTGAAGGCCATATGTTCAATCCTCAGTACCACAAAACACATATATACATACATAGATACATATATAAATTTTAAAGTTTGGTAAGCTTTAGAAGTGAAGCCACTCAATCTTGGCATTTTCTTTATAGGAAGAATTTTTATTATTCACTCAAATTGTTTGTTAGGGGTCTACATCAGTCTAAAATCTTTCAGGTTCAATTTTGGTAAGTCAGATGTGTCCAGAAATTTGTCCATTTCTTTTAGACTTTCTATGTTCTTAGCAGATGGTCTCAAAATATTCCTTAATGACTCACTAAGTATCTTTAGTATTATTTGTATTGTCTCCTTTTTCAACTTTTAATTTTACTTATTGGGGCTATATCTCTTTTCTTCTAATAGTTTTTCAATTAAAAAATATTTTCTAATTCTTTGTTTTGTCTTATTCTTCATTATTGAGGACACTGGCTGAGACTATCATCTCCTGCAAGGCAATATGATGGAAGGTGAAAGACAGGGACATATGATTCAAACAGAAAGTAGGAGACTGGAATAGGCCACACCGAGCATGTAGCAAGGACCTAAAGCAACCAGCACCATCAGTATTTACTGGTTACACAAGCATGGGTAAGAATAGGGTGGGGGGATACATGTGGCATCTGATGATATCAGCTGACACAGGCAGGACTTGTAAAAGGGAGATAAGACATTTTGAAAAAGAGCAGAACAGACCAAAGGTAGATGGTGGTTAGCTAGTCAGGTGCTGAAGAATTAAGGGAGGGCAGCTGTATGAATGGAATGTGATTTGGAGCCCATGGTCCTAGGCCGCAGTGTTACCCCATGTAGGAGATTTGAGCTTCACAGATCAGAATTTAGATCTCTGTGGAAGCCATTGGAATGTACTAGCCTTCGTGGCAGTCAGTATACCCCTATGAGTCTCATAGGCTTGTGACCAGCTCCACGTATAGTTTAGCCAATTATGAGGGGAAAATGCATGCTCCATACTACAAGCTACTATGGCTGGCAAGAAGCATCTGCCATACTTCACAATACTCTTCTCCTCACTATTTCTCTCCTAGCTTTATTATTTGTTTCACTACTGATTTGGAAGTTGACTTATTTTTGCTTTTCTGAGACTCTGAGATATAAAATTAGATTATTTGATTTAGACCTTTTTATTTTCTTGATATAGGCACTCATTTATGTAAACTTCTCTGTTGTGTAAACTCTGATTTTCTTGTGTCCACAGAGATCTTAAATGTTGTATGTCCATTTTTATTTGATTGAAGGAAGTTTTCAGTATATCCTATGACTTTTTCAATGATTCACTGTTCATTCAAAAGTATATTGTTAGCTGCGGAATGTGATGCACAACTATAATCCCAGCTGTTTAGGATGCTGACATAGAAGTATTTCAGATTTAAGGCCCGCCCAAGCAATTTAACAATGCCCCAACTCAAAAAATAAATGGAAATGGGAAAAATGAAAATCAAGATATATCATGTGTACGTATGTACAAATTTTCAGTGATGAATGTGATCATAAGACATACCTAAAATATACCAATAAATTCAATTTAAAAAACACACCTTAAAAATGAATACACACAGAGTCTTCCAAAAAATGTAGTCATACTTCAGGATAAGAAAAGCACACAAATATTTTAATCTTAAATTTCTTTCTTTTTTTTTGAGACAGGGTCTCACTTTGTAGTTCAGACTGGTCCTGCGCTCAGTCTCAAATTCACATCACAGCAATCCTCCTGCCTCTGCCTTCCGAGTGCTGGGATTACAGGCGTGAGCCACTATGCCCGGCACTGTGGTATGTGGTACTGGTTGCTGCTGGGTTGAGTCTCCACACCCAGTATTGTATGTGGCTACTGGGGGAATGAACCTGGGCCCTTGCGCTTGCAAGACAGGCACCAGAACCACTGAGCTAAATCCCCAGCCCTAATCTTAAATTTCTTGAGACATCATGAGATTAATACAAGTTACCTTTTGCCTCTATACTTACAAGAGGTACTCAAGGTGGTGACTCTTAGCTTCTGGACATTTATTACTACAGTGAACTGCTCTTGAGGAGCCTTGGCCATTGAGATTGCTGCATGTGCATTTTCAATTTCTTCTCTAAGGGCCAGCAGTGTAGTGGGTTTTCTGTGATAACATCTATCCATTTAGCTAAAAATTTCTGAAGCTCATCCTGCTTTATGGCACAATAGTACTCCATTGTATAGAAAGACCATACCATCTTTATGCATTCATCAGTTGATTTGTGTTTGTGCCATTTCTAAGCTTTAGCTATTAAAAACTGTGCTGCTATAAATATGTATTATATATATATATATATATATCTGTAGTAGGATGCTTTTTTATTCTTTTGGGAAGACCCCAAGGAGAGGAATAACTAGGTCAAATGGAAACTTTAGTTTTAGTTTTTTGAGGAATCTCCATACTGACTTCCAAAGTGGTTGCACCAATCTCCAATCCCACCAACAATCGAGAAGGGCTCCTTTCTCCCCACAATCTCCAGCATTTGTTATTGGTTAATTTCTTGACAGCAGCCATTCTTTCTGAAGTAAGGTGGAATCTTAATATTGTTTTAGTTTCTATTTCATAAATGACCATTGATGTTGAATATTTTTCCATATATTTATTTGCTGTTTCTACTTCATCTGAGAAGAATCTTTTCATTTCAGATGCCCATTTTTGGATTGGGTCTTTAAATTTGTAGGGTCTGATTTTTTTTTTTTTTTGAGTTATTTACATATCCTAGATAATAATCCTTTACCTCCTGAATACCTGGTAAAGATTTTTTCCCTACACTGTGGGCTGTCTCTTTATTCTGTTGGTGGTTTCTCTTGATGTTCAAAAGCTTTTCAATAATTTGAGGTTCCATTTGTTGATTCTTTGTAGTGTTTCCTGTGTATTCCTGGTTTTGTTCATTCAGTCTTTGAATATTCCAGTTCCTCAGGATTCTATTTATTCTCTCTTCCAGCAGATTTAGTGTTTATTTTTTAATATTTAGATCTTTAATCCATTTTGATTTTAGGTTAGTTCATGATGAAAGATAGGGCTCTAGTTTCAATCTCTGGTCTGTGGAAGTCCAGTATTTCCAACATTATTTATTACAGAGACTGTCTTTCCTCCAGTGAAAGTGTTTAGCTCCTTTGTCAATGATTAGGTGGCTGAGTATGGATCTTCTAATCAGTTCCACTGATCTTCAGGTCTGTTCTTTGGTCAGTGTGATGCTGTTTTTATTATAGGAGCTTTGTAGTATAATTTCAGGTCAGGGTTTGCGATAATTCCCTGCCTTATCTTTGTTGACCAGAATTGCCTTTGCTATACTAGGTCACTTCTGTTTCAGAATATATTTTAGGATTGTGTATTCTAATTCTCTGAACTGTAATGTTGGAATTTTTATTGGACTGCATTGAATCTGTATAACAGTTTTGGAAATGTGAACATTTTTACTATATGGTTCATCCTACTCGAGAACAATGAATATCTTTCCATTTTCTGATATCCTCTTTGATGTCCTTTTCAGAGTACTATAGTATTCAATGTACATGTCTTTTACTTCCCTCCCTAGAGTGAGTCCTAGGTATTTCATTTTTCTCAACGCCATTGTTACAGTGGTTATTTCTCTTAATTTCTCTCTCTCTGAGTTTGTTACTTATGTATAAGAAGGCTGTTGAGGTTAAAGGGTTAACTGTATATCCAGCTGGGCCACTGAATTTGGTTATTAGATCTAGAAGTCTTTTGATTAAGTTTTTGGGGTCTTCTATGTAGAGTATCATGTCATCCAAAAGTATGATACTATAACTTCTTCCTTTCCTATCCTTATTCCTTGTATTTCTTTCTCTTGTCTAATTGTTCTGGCTAGTGTTTCCAGAACTATATCTAACAAGAATGGTGACAGGGAACAAGCTTGTCTTGTTCTTGATTTTAGAGGGAAAGCTTTCAGGTTTTGTCCTTTCAGTATGATATATACTATTGGTTTGTCATAGATGGCTTTAGAATGATGCTCTCGGTGCTGCCACAGCAGATGAAGTGGTAGCTTTCGATAGTTACTTTACTCTTTGTGTTTCCATTTTTTTCTTTTGGAAACTCCAGAGGTTTGTGTTTTAGTTTAAGATGCAAAGTCTCAAAATGGCAAAGCAGTTTTCAAGGTTTCATGGATTTGGCAGAAAGCAAGTTGCCATATGTTATACAGAGTGGGCCTGGAGAATGTGAACACCTGTTGGGATGAAACTTTAAGTGGAACTCTTGGTATTTCTTTTAGATGCAGTTTTCTTTTTGTTGTTAGTCTTGGCATCTTCTGCAGTCTTATCACTGAGTATCTCTTTTTAATGAACTCTACTTTGATTTTAATTCATTTGGCTAAGATTAGCTTTTGGGATTACCAAAACTGACTGAGAAGACTGTATAGTGTGGGAAAGAGGAGAAGTAATAAATAAAATAATGGGTGGGCCACACAGTACAGTAAGTAGCAGCTCCTGACTTAAAGTTTGCCACCAGATATAGCTGTATACATGAGGCACCACCATGAAGTCTACCATCAGATGTCACTTCTCACTGGCTACTCACTAAGTGTTTTGATAGGAGTCTGCAAAAAATTGACTAATTATTGCCTCCATGCAATCATACCTCTCCATTAAAGTTAATGTTTATTGGCAGCTGCTTCTCTGTGCTGCCATCACCACCCCAGCTCTACTTCAGATCGTCAGGCTTTAGATTCCCGCAGGGAGCACACACAACCTAGATACCTCAAATGTGAAAGTCACAAAAGAGTTTGTGCTCCTACAAGAATCCAGTGCCACCATTGATCTGACAGGAGGTAGCTCTTAGGTAGTAAATCAAGGAATGAGGACCTTCTGTCAGTACAGATGAAACTTTGCTTGCTCACCTCCTGTTGTGTGGCCAGGTTACGGCTGTATAGGTCTATAGACCATATCCTGAGATGTTGTACTGGAAATGGAAGTTTAGATAAAGGATAAATACCTGAGAAATACATAGGAAGTACCAGGTGAGGAAGATGCAAAGTGTTGCAAAGGAATTAGGGATGACTTCCAAAGTTCTGGCTGGAGTGAAGGGATAGGTGGTACCCTCTAGCGAAAAATATTTTTAGTAAAGATCCCTAGTGTTTTGTTTTTCTCTAGTCCTTTCACAACTCATCCCTCTGGTATTTTAATGTCTAAAACCCCTCTGTAAATACTCTTCTTGCCTCTTATAAAATAATCTGTCTGAGAAGTGATGTGTTTGTCAGAAGGAACATATTCCTCTGAAAAGAACGTGCTGTAGCAGATTAAGGTCCAGTTTCATATCCAAGAATGAAAAGGAGGAAAGAATGACCGCAAGTAGAAATGGTCTGTAGAGAAGTCTTTCCCAAACCAGCATAAGAATTTCCTGCCCATTATCTCCCTGTGTCCCATCGTCATTGCAATAAAGAACCCTTCACATACCTGAGCGTGAAGAGCTAGGGATTTGAAACAGGCATAATCCATTTCTTTTTGAGCTAACTCTGAATAGCACATTTTCTTTCCACCAAAGTTCTGTCTCCTGAATTTTTGGGGAGCAACAAACTATATGAAATTTAATCTAGAGTAACAGTAGAAACGGGACAGAGAAAAAGATCTAGCGGCATCAGTTTGTTACTGTTGAAATAAGAATAAATACAAGGAAAGGGTAGTCATGTATTTTCTGAGCTCTGAACTTTCCTACTATGTTACTTAAATGGCTACTAAGTCAACTTCCTCATTTTATATAGCGATGTGTATTATTTAGACTAATTTCCAAGACTGTTGAAAACTTTTTTTTTCCCCCTGTCAAAGCTGTGCTGAGGACAAAACCAGGGCCCTGTGAATCCTAGGCAGGGGCTTTGCCACTAAGCTATGTCCCCAGCTCTTACTGGAAACTCATGTCAAAAGAGTTTTCTATCCACACTGGGGTACTCAATATGCAATACATAGTTAGCACTGGGAAGAGGCTTTCTATTCCTCTGCAATAGAATTACATTTCACATGTGTCGCGTCCGTCTAGACCAGCAAGAAAGACGCGACCCCGAACTCTTCTTCAAGCGGTTTATTCAGGAACCCTTTACAGCATAATGGAGTCTCTCTCTTTCCCCAGCCCGCGCAACGCCTTATATGCATCTCTTCCGCCAATCAGTGGATCAGGTGTAGTGGCCTACCATTGGTCCGCGCAGCAACCAAACTGTGCTTGAGTCAGCCTAGTACCCCGCAAGGAGTCATGTGGCAGAGGGAGCACATGCCATCAGGAGGAAAGAGAAAGGAAGCCAGCGCCATCTTTTAGGTGTGGCACCAGCGCGGCTCTCCACACACATGGGGAAACAGGGAAAAGGGAAGAGAAGCAAAGGGAGGGAGAGAAAAGTCATTGTGTTCAGACACGTAAGAGAGGTATGTGGCCAGGTCAATGGTGAATGCCTGTAATTTCAGTTATTCTGGAGGC
>PVIR01027940.1:0-22402 GCA_004026965.1 Petromus typicus
CTGTTGATGTTTTCCACTTAATTCAGATTTGACCAGTGAGACTAAACATCCCCTATTATTAACTGCAAAGTCTAGAAGAATAGAATTTAGACAACGGCTTTGTTTCCAAAGTAAAGCACACATCAACAGAGCATATTCAGCACAGGATGGGAGTTTGTTCACCACAGTGGGTTTTTTTTAAAAAAAGAATAATAGCAAAAGATTAAAAATAATCTAACCCACTAACAGGAGATTGTGGTGCACCCTCTCAGCAACAGTGCACAAAATAATCCCAAAGAATGAGGCGTTCTATTGGCCAGGGAGCACGGCCTAAGAACAAAGCCTCAAGGAACAGAACTGCAGGTCTGAGTGTGCTACTGTTGTTTGTGGCTGAAAAAAGAAAAGGCCAATTACACATCCAGTCTCTCTCTCTCTCTCTCAGGACCCTCCTGAAAATGATTAACTTTGGAAGCTCTGCAATGGGAAGAAGTGTCAGGAATGAGGGCAGATCTGCATTTTCCTGCAGTGTCTGAGGGCAGCAGGATTATAGGCATACACGACCTCGTCTCGCTCTGCATGAGCAACCAAAGGGGAATAAAAGGAAAGCAAAGCCAAAAAGGCATGGCCCTGGAGGCATCAAACTTGCTATTTTCTTGTTGTAATGAATAAGGTAACTCTAAAGTTACTCAAAAAACAACAAATAAGGCTTGGAGTATGATCAACGTCATCACAGTGCAGAGTCTACTTGGTGCAACCTTCTTTGTGCAGAAGAGGAAACCAAAACCCAGACGACGAGGGAGGACTCCTCTGTGCTCTCGAAGCCAGGCCCTGACTCCACCGTGCCAAAGTCAACTCCTGCTCTGCTCCATCTGACTGCTGAACTTCCAGCTGTGACTCCGCTGTGACAGTGCAGCTCCTGGACTCCATTTCTTCAACACCACTGCTTCTGTTAGCCACTGAGAGATGACGAGGACACGAGAGGCCCTGACCAGGAACAAGATCCCCAGGAAATCACAAGAAGGCAAAACATCTGTGATGAACAAAACACTCCTCGGAGGGAACACTACGGGGAGAAAACATTATTTCTATTTAGGATAAAAGAAAAGGAAAGACAAGAAAAATATCCCAGAGTATCTAACAGCAGTTATCTGGGCCAGGGATGTAGCTCAGAGAAGTCACATCTGCCTCACAAACACAAGATCCTGAATTTGATCCTCGGTACCAAAAAATAAAAAACAAAATAAATAAAAGCAGTTATCCGAGACCAAAGTGGATTAAGGCAGAGTGCCACAAATTGCCTCACACAAGAAAGAAGCTGTTAGATCTGGGAAGACCTCGTCAGTTCCAGGCCTTTGCCAGTCCCCACAGAGAAGAATAACCCAAACAGAAGATGTCTTCACCGAAGCAAGAGTCAACCAAAACTAAAGCTGGAACATCCTCCCTGCAACGTTTCCGACAAACTCAAAATTTAAATTTCAATCCCATTTATCTTTTGTATCTCCTTTTTTAAAAACTAGTTTTCTCTTCCTTGTTTGGAAATTGACAAAGCCATACTCTTGACTGGTAATGTTTATTATAAAAGAAGACACGAAAAGTGAACTCCATAGCTTCTGAGATACAAAGTGGGAACAGGGTGGGGTGGGTAACTCATGATGGACATGGCCCTCTGGCCTGTGGGGCCTAAACCACACACAGATGCGTCCTCGGATCCAGTCCAGCTCCATCACGTCTATAAAGCAGTAAGACCAAAAGGAGTTGAAGGCCAGGAAGTATTCTGGATTCACTCAGAGCCGCTGCACCACTGGCTATACAAAGAGCAAATGTGAAAAAGATAAAGGATTCACTTCTCAGCTTCTACTCCTATAGCCCCAGGCAGCATAGACTGCCAGAGGGAAAGTGCTCTGGCAGCTTGCCCCATGCAGGAGCTGCAGACTCGGAGAGAGGCCAGGGAGTTGGGCTGCTTGGCGCGCCTTCTGGAATGTTTGACAAACGTCTTCTTGGCCTCGGAGAGGTTCAGTGGCTTGCTCCTCTGTGTCCTGGGCTCACTTTCCTCATTTTTAAAATAGGTTTTGGTTAAACACACACACACACGCACACGCACACGCACACGCACACACACACACACACAAGCACACGCATGCCAAGAGAGGAAAACAAAACCATAAGGTTAGGCTTAACTACAAAACCATCCCGGGTCTGTACAGGGCTGGTCACTCTGAGAAGATCAGAAAAAAGACTACTAGTGTTCCACAGGCCAGAAGTCACACCTACGCCCTCCAAGACAGAAATGTTTTTACTCCTGTCAAAGCCTTCCCTCCAATTTCCACCTCACTCTAGAAGAGCACAGAGGAAGAGCTGGTAGCTCTGGCTATGTGTTATTCGACCATCTCAGTTTCTCTCCTAAGACAGACTTCTTAGTGGAAGTATTCCTACTCCTGGCATTTTGAAGTCAGCTTGTGGTTTTGCCAATGAGTCAGAGGCACAGTTCCATTTAACTGACAATAAGGCCTGCCCTAACCCCACTAAGGCTTCCTAGTCTACACACCTACTCCCCTTCTGCCCTATCAGTAATGGAGAGATTCCCAGGAAGTTCACAGCGGTTCAGTAGTTTAACAAAAAGTACATCCGTACTTCCAAATTACTACAAACAAATGGCTGCATGAATAAACAAGTGGGAGAAGAAGAGACAAATCCCTGGTACAGAAGAATTCCAACTAATTTACAAAGACACACACAGTCCTGAAGGAGACCAGGGCATAACTGCGAACGGTAACTTCATTCCGAAGGGTACAGGACTGGATGGGAAAGGGGAGAGGGCCATTTACTGTGGAGGAGTCTGAGAAGTGCTGCCCTGGCTCGGTGTCCAAGGCTATCACCATCTGTGACAAGAAGTGGTAATAACATATACCCTTGTCCCAATGGAATGAGGATGGTAGGGTTTTTTTCTTTCTAACTTTCTCACCCTCCTCCTCATAACCCATCTTTCAGTCATTATAAGAGCAAAACGCCAAATTCCAATGAAGGGGATCTTACTAAATATCTGAGCAGTATGCCTCAGCCAAGATGAGCCAAGGAGAGGTGACTGGTCAGTGTAGTACAGTATTTGATATGACACCCAGAGACAGAAAAGACATTAGGTAAAAACTAAAGAAATCTACTGAATAAAGTGTGCACTTTACTTAACAATAATATGTCAATATTGGCTCATTATTTTTAACAGATGAAGTATACTAATGTAAGATTAACAATGGAGTACACAGGAACTGTACTCCGTTTTTCTATAAAACACACACACACACACACACACACACTCTCTCTCTCTCTCTCTCTCTCTCTCTCTGTACTCACTGAGTACCGGGAACTCTGTTGGACACTATCTTCAACAATCACTGCTAATTAGTTCTCACAGAGCATATAAGAATAGATAGAATATTCAAAATTAGGGGATTTTGTTTTGTTTTGTTTTTTGGTACCAGGGATCGAAATCAGGACCTCGTGTTTGCAAGGCAAAATTCAGAACCAGCTAAGGTCCTATCCTACTTCTAGTGACTTTCAAAAGCTGAGGCAAGAAGATGATTTGAACCCAGGAGTTTAAGGTCAGACCACATCGTAAGACATCTTCTCAAACACAAAACCAGAAACCAGGGAATGAGAAGTATTGTGCAAAAGATAATGGGTGTCTTGGGTGCTGGGCACAAGATCAAATGCCTATCATCTCAGCACTCAGGAGCCTGAGGCAGGAGGATTGTGAGCTGGGGGCCACCCTGGGCTCAGAGTGAGTGCATTCATGGCCATCTGTGTTGTACAACAAGACTCTGTCTTCAAAAAAGAAAAGAAAAGAAAATCTGCTGAAATTCTCCATAAGCAAAATTGATTAACATGAAAAATTTCACAGATGGCTTCATCTGCATATTAGTTTTCAGAAGAGAGAAGCAAAACTCTTAGTTGTTTATATTCAAAATAACGTAAACAAAGTTCAAAAACAAAAACTTGCTTCTATGATAAAACAACACATAGCCCTCTTCCAACATCTTCCCACAACAGTGAAATGAGGGAAAAGCTGACTCATTTTATAAAATCTCAATCGAGTTTCCTCCAAATAGATAAATAGGCAACAAAGACACACACTGGACAACAATCTGCAGTGTGAGAAACATCCTCCTTGGACAGGTGTTTAGTTTCATACAACACATCAGAAACATCTCCAAGATAGGTGAAATTAAAAGCTTTCAGTTCACTGCGTTCTCTGCCTCCCTCTAAAAATGCTGACACCAAGGTCCCCTTGGATCATCTCGGTTTGCCTGGGACTGATGGATGGCCTTCCCAGGACACAGGGTTTGCAGTGCTAACCCTAGGAAGGGCCCCAGCAAGTAGAAAGCTTTGTCATCTCCACTCACTGACCCCGGCCCTAAGGCCAAGTCAAAGCAGCAGAATCCAAACTTCTCCTTATACACAAACTACTGCATTCTCTTAAAAGGAAAAGGAGGCTATGGGATAAAACAGTCACTTAATATTTTTACCTGGGGTCAGGCGAGACAGACTAATGGACAGTATGTTCTCCTCATAACTAGGTGCTTTCCCCATTTTGTATCGACCTTATGTCAAGTAAGCAGAGGGCAGAAATGTACACATCTATTAGCACCGTGGCGTTCTAAGGAAATCGAGCTCTACTCGGGACACTGTGTTGTGTCACTCGCAGGACACTTGGCTGTGTGAAAGTCAGGAAAGGCTTTCCTCTTAGATCCCGATGGAGACATCCGTCTTAAGTGCAGCTCTCTTCACAGAAGCTGAACCCTTCTCCTCTGCAACTCGAGTCAACTCTGAATCTGCTGAGGGCTGGGACTGGGCTCTGTCGATGAGGTCAGGAAGAAGCCTAGTGTCTCTTTACTCCCTAAAAGCAGTACACTGACTGTGGATCTTTCTCCCTCACGAGAACAGAAGAAAAAGAACTACTTTGTATTTCAGTCCTGGCCAGCTGGGGCACACAAGGCCCTGGACTCGTCCACTAGCACGAGGAAGGAAGGCAGGAGAGGAAGAGGGACAAAAATGGAACGTGCTCCATCCCTGCCCCACTCAGAACTGGGACTGAACCCAGGCCCTTTACACACTAGGAGATATTCCCAGGCCCACCCCTCTTTTTTATTTAAGACAGGGTCTTCCTAAGTCACTTAGGCTCGGCTAGAACTTGTGATCCTCCAAAGAGATAAATAGGCAATGAGCAAAGACACACACGGGTAACAGTTTGCAAGCCTCCCAGAATGGAGAAATTAGTAACAGGCATGCCCTCTCACATCCTGCTGGGAACTTGTTTTGTTTGTTTTAGTGGGATGAGGAATCAAACCCAGGGCCTCACACATGCTTGGCAAGAGGTCTGCCACTGAGCTACAACTACAGCCGAATCCACTGTTATTCCTGAGGACACATTTTAATTATCTATTACCTTACGATTTTCAAACTGAGTATTTCACAAGTATTAGAATCTAGCTGCGGGGCCCCTCTTTAATTCCCAAGTGCAGCTGCCAGCTGGGTGTTCGTTTCATCTGGCTCCATTTCAGTGTTAACAGTTCACAAACCCACCAGGGTTCCCACATTACAGGTACCGATCCTCTGTGCTGTCACCATGGCGTTCAGGGTGATCGAGGTCTTGTGTCCAGGGAGTGCTGGTCCCTCCACTGGTAGCAGGATCTTCCTCTGTGGCCTGTGTCTGGCTGGAAGCTGAGATGGCCTCTACGTCCCAAGGCTCATTTCATACTACCAGGGCCGGCACTGGGCCTGCGGGTAAGGGAGCGGTTCAACGCCAACCCCTTTGCCTATCTTCTCTGAAGTCTGTTGGACTTACTTCCATTGTACTTTTCCTACAGGCATTCCTCAACTGTCATGCTAAAATTTTAAACAGATTTTTAAAGTATGTTGAACCAGCACAGCTTTTGAAGACTAGACACTAACTGGGCTTAGCCTGCTACTTGCACTCCCTGAGAGTCTGGCCGGGGGGGCCATGGGGCACACTTTAAAACCCATGACTCCAAGAACTTCACTCATTTGAGAGATGAAGAAACTTAAAAGGTGAAATAACTCAGCCTGTGGACACCCAGGCTATTCGAGAGCACCCACGGTGCTGCTTTAGCCCCGACTGACCCATCTTTAGGAGCCAGAAAGCATCTATTATGTTAAACATGGTGACACAGATAACTAGTTTCCTCTTTGCTATGTCCTGCAGAAGTCTAATGCAAACTAATTTAATGGCTTTTAAAGAGATGAAGTCAAATCTATGAATCACAGCACAGAGGATCGGTACCTGTTTGTGTGACCTAGTTTTACCAAAAAAAAAATAATAATAATAATAAAAAATAGATATAGCACTCCTGAAAAAAAAATCAGAGAAATTTTCAAAAGTTACGATTCAAGAAAGGCCACACAGCAAGAAGACCTCGCATCACACAGTCTGGACCTGAGATGGTGAACCTTTCAGAGCTTTCAATGAGACACAGCCCATCGTGGGCGGGAAGCATACACGGTTTCACCACCGAGACCTTCTGGCCACAGTGGCTTCTGGGAATAACGGCCTAAGAGGAGAAGACACCAGAAGTACAGGTGTGAATCATTTGTGGCTTCTGTGCAGAGCCAGCCACACCGTGTTCTTAATGTTTCAGCATGAGGACAGTCGGATGCAGCTGCAGCCTTTTCCTCTGTTTATGGGCTGTCCATGGCTTAACTCACGACCTGGCCAGCATCAGGTGTCTCGCAGCCCCGTCTGATGGAAAACACATGTCTGCCAGAGGTAAAAGAAAAGCCAGCCGCCGTCCAGCCTTGACTCAGTCACGATACACGGACAAGGAAAAAGAGCTGCAGACGCGCCTACTGCCTTCCTTATGTCTCTCTCAGCTCCTGCCAACAATGAACCACTTGTTTCTCTTATTTCCCAGAAACTGTATTAGCCATCCAACGAGGTCAGCAAAAAAAAGCAGCTTTTCACTTCACGGTGTGTTTGGTTCCAAAAATCTGTAAAGTATTAAACCAAGAAATTGCACTATCCCAACTTCACACTGAAGCCTTTATTCCAACACCGGTGAGAAGAACCGTAAGGAAATTTCTCAGCCGGCTTGGTTGATAAGACTCAGAGCCCTGGGACAGTGTCCGCAGCTAGACTGCTTCGACCCTTAAAACCACTTCCGGTGTGCCAAAGCCTAATAGATGGGGCGGGTTCCTCAAATGCCCCAAATCCTTCTGGTTTTAGACTCTTATCCCCATGCGGCACATACTTCATTGGGAAACTTGAATTTTTGTTTTGGTTTGACACAGTTTCACTATATAGTTCAGGCTGGCCTTGAACTCAGTTTGTAGCCCAAGCTGCTCTTAAATTCCCAGCAGTCCTCCTGCTTCTCCCACCTGGGCACTGTGATTCCAAGCATGCTCTACCTTGCCTGGGAGAAAGTTTTAAGTTGTTAGCACCGGGAAGTGATTTTCCTATATTTCCCTATCCTGTCTGCCCGTGCATACAGTAATCTGACCCATAAATCAGTGTGCAAGTAACTGGCCAACTGTTTTTCAAGATGTAAAGCCTGGAATGCCTCTAACTCCAGTTTGTGTACTTTTCTAGTAAATACATTATCCAGAATATGTAGTTTACTGACATTTAAAGGATCTGGACATAATTTCCTCTTGTTATAATATAGCAGAAAAATCCAGAAAACCTCATCTTTATGATTTTTTCATTTTTTTTGCTTAGTTGTTTTTTGTTTGGTTTTTGAGACAGAGTTTCTCTGTATAGTTTAGAACTCATTATGTTGCCTAGGTTGGCCTTGAACTTGTGGGGCATCTTCCTGCCTCAACCTTTTAAGCGCTAGGATTATATACATACAACCCCCACACCTGGCTCCTAGATTCTTCCACTGTTTTTCTTCTATCTAAAACAGCAGCAGATGGGACTGGGGATTTAGCTCAGTGGTTCCAGTGCCTGTCTTGCAAGCGCAAAGGCCCAAGGTTCAATTCCCCTGGTAAACTGGTGGCTCATACCTATAATCCCAGCACTCGGGAGGCAGAGGCAGGAGGATTGCTGTGATGTCAGTTTGAGGCTGAGCTCAGGGCCAGCCTGAACTACAAAGCGAGACCCTGTCTCCAAAAAAAAAAGAAAAAACCCAGCAGCAGAATGTACTACTCTGATAACAGTGCTTTCTCAAGACTTATCCAATGTAGACTCAGACTAGGAACAGTGGCGCATGCCTGTAATCCCAGCACTTGGGAGGGTGAGGTGGGAGGACCAAGAGTTTGAGTCCAGCGTGGGCTACACAGTGAGTTTCAGGCCACTCTGGACTGCATGATGAGGCTGTCAAAACACCAGAAGAAAAGCAGGGTGAGGGAAAGGCCTGGGGCAGGAAGCATGTCCTAAGGAGCAAGTAAACAAGGCAGACAGGGACCTAACCTGAAAAAAGTGGAACTGGGGACTTTGTTAGCTGCTTTACAAAACTATCTTTTGTGAAGCTGAATTTAATTCCATAGCCGTTCCACAACAGCATAATCAAAACTATTACATTCTCTGCAGACAATAGGTATACTTTTATCCCTGGTGGAAATGGAAACTCTGATTCATGCATTTATTTTCATTAGTTGGGAGAGTTTATGGTAGCTTTTTATTGGTTAGATTTGCTGAATGATTTTAAAATTACTCCAGGTGCAAAGCATGGTAACCCAAACTAAATAACAGAAAATAAATCTACAGCTGTGCTTCACAATGAGTAGAAAAATTTCCTCTGTGAGCTGCCAGCTTTTAACCATTTCTTTCTATAATATTTCATGTTAGTAAACATTTTTATCACTAAAGAGATCGTACAATACACACCATGATTCCAAGACACAGTAAAAGGCCTTGAAGAACTTAAGAAGAACTTGCAATCAGTAATCAAACCTGGAAAATGATCCGCTTCACAAAGAATCACAGAAATGAAATTAAGTGTTATTTTTCAGCAATCAAATTAACAAAGATAATAATGTGTTTTGCATTGGACCATACCTACTTAGAATGAAGTAAATAAGAGTATAACCAAGGTTGTACAATTAAGAAAACTGGTAAAACTCCATGCCACGTGTATATAGTTCACTGAGGATGGTCCTCATAGACCTTACTGGGTTTCCAGTGACTCCCTCAAAGTTAATTGCCTTTGGGGCCGGGGATATAGCTCAGTGGTTCCAGCGCCTGTCTTGCAAGCGCAAGGGCTGGGGTTCGATCCCTGGTAACCACATAACAATACTGGGCATGGAGACTCACCCCAGTAGCAACCAGTACCACAGACCACAGTGCCGGGTGTGGTGGCTCACGCCTGTAATCCCAGCACTCGGGAGGCAGAGGCAGGAGGATTGCTGTGAGGTGAGTTGGAGGCTGAGCTCAGGGCCAGCCCGAACCACAAAGCGAGACCCTGTTTCAAAAAACCCTAAAAAAAAAAAAAAAAAAAAAAAAAGTTAATTGCCCTTGAAATTAAGTAAGTGTCAAAAGCCTGGTATGGTGTGGCACATGCCTGTAATCCCAGCACTTGGGAGGCTGAGGAAGGAGGATGAGCTCAAGTTTGAGGCTAGCCTGAACTACAGAGTTAGTTGAAGGTCAGCCTGAACTACATAGTAGGACTCTGTCTCCCCGTCACCTAAAAAAATAAGAATATTAATAATGGTGGTATATGGGTGACACTGATATTTTTCTTTCAAGTAATACTCATTCCTCTTGGTCTTAAGTACTAGAGAGTAATGTACAAGATGGCAAGGTCCCTGTCCCTCGGGAAACTGCAAAGGACATGCAAAAACAAACCAGTAATATAATTTCAGCAAAAAGAGCTTTCAGCAAACAAACGAGGGGATATGTTGTGCAAAGAATGTAAGGAAGACCTCTTTGCAATGTGTGATCTTAAAAGATAAAATATAAAAATCAGGGTGGCAGACATCCCCGGGCAAGGGATGGCAAGTGCAAAGGTTTTAGGATGGCAACGTGCTGACCTGTGAGCTTAAAGTACTTGCAGGGAAAAGGGCACCCCACATGGCACGGAGCGGAGAAGAGGGAGGAAACAGCCCACGGGCCGGCTGTGGGAGCTCTGTCGCCGGGCTCCACCCAGAGTCAAGAGATCTCCATGCAGCACACTTCTGGGACTATACAGAAAACTGCTGGGTTATCATATATACTACAGTAAAATAAAAACTGGGGGGAAATGCAAAGATGGAGAGATTCTGGGGTACTCAGTGAAGTTTGTTAGCAGGAAGGAAAGAGATGCTGCAAGGAAAGAGGCCATCTTTGGGAAGAAAAAGAATAAGGTTTGGGCAGGGGTAGAAGTAGAAACCAAAGCAACTCTGCTAAAGATTTACACAAGAAGATTCTGGTCCCAAGAAAAAGTAAAACAAAAGCCTGTTGCTCTCAATTTTATTTGGTAGGTTATGCCAAAGAGAGTTTTATTCATAACAACAAAATACACAACAGAAGATCTATAACTCTGCATTTTCCTAATTTTATTCTTCAGTTAAACTGGGTATGTGGTGTAGGCTTGTTCTGTCTTCAGCAGTTACAGGCTGGTGCTGAGATTGAGCTGTCGCCCAGTCGTGTTCACTGCTGAGATATTCTCTGAAGTCACCTCCCCCAGTCTCAGTGTCTAGATGACTCTGACATTTCTCTCAATACCACACGAGCAGTGATCGCGTGGAGGAGCTGACGCTTGCCCAAGTGTGAACACACTGCCCTCACTGCCAGAGCCCTGCAAACTCGCAGTCCGGGCTGAAAACACTTCTAGAGACACTCAAGGGCCTGATCATACGGATCCCTCGCCCTGGCCTCTGTTGATCGCTCAGTCGCAAACCCTCTTTACTCCAACTTAACTATTTATTACAATTATTTCGACTATTAGAGTTTATAAAAGACAAGCATAAGCAGATGGAAGCATCACAATTTCATTTTAAAAGTACCTATGGATACAGCCACACAAATAGATATTTGTCAATAAAGTGACATTGTGTGAAGCTTAACTGAGCAAGGTGAAGACAGTCACGTCCTAATGAGTCTAAGAAGAACAACTGGAATGAATTTAGTTCAAACCATATAAATACCTGGTAGATCAGAAAGCTTTCCTTCATATCTCATTATCTGTATTGAATATATTCAGTAGAGGAGCGACTAGACCCAAACAAATTGTGCTCTTCCTTCTCTGACCAAGTGATCTAAGCTAATGTTTCCAACACGGACAAGGCAATGCTGGACACCTGATATGACACAGCAAGAAGCATATGACATTCATTTCGGAGGCATTCCTCCCAAAGTGTATGAGCCACATCTAAACCAGGAGGAAATGCCAGACAAATCCAAGTTAAAGAATAGTCTAGGCAGGCGTGGCAGTGTACATTTGTAAATGTAGCACTCTGGGAAAATGAGGCAGATGAATCACTTAGTAAGATCATGTCTGATTAAAAAAAATTAGAATAGGGTTGGGGTTGTAGCTCAGGGCAGATGCCCTAAGTTCAAATGCGTGGATAACAAACTACTTTACAATCTCCAAATTTCAAGGTTCAGAACACGTGGGCCAAGGAATCTTTCCAGGTCAAAAGAATGTTCTCCTGGAGCTAAGAATGCAGTTAGTGGCAGAACATTTGTCTACTATGCTCAAGGTTCTCCCAGAATATGCGAGGCCCAGCATCTGAGGGAAGGAAAGAAGCAAAATTCAAATTAAGGGAACAACTACACGTAATGTATGATCTTCAATTATCTCATAGACCAGAAACAAAAATAGCACTGCTGGACAAATAAAGATTTCCAAATATGGGCTGAAAATTAGATAACAATATTGTACTGATGTCAAATTTTCTGCTTTTGATCCTGTTCTATATGCTTCCATAGAATGTCCCCTTTTCTGTTTTAATGATAGGGTTTTGCCCTGCAGTTCAACTTGACCTTGAACCCACTATATGTAACCACCCAGGCTGGCCTCAAACTCATAAGGATCCTCCTGCCTCAGCCTCCCCAGTACTAAGATGATTGGCATTATGTGCCACCATGCCCAGTAAGAACATGTTCTTTTAGAAAATATAATATAAAGTACTTAAGGATAAAAGAGCATGATGTCTTCAATTTCATCTAAAATACTTCAAGCTCAGTGGTACTGGCGCCTGCCTTGCAAGTGCAAGGGCCCGGGTTCATTCCTCGGTAACCACATACACCAATTGCTGGGCATGGAGACTCATGCTCACCAGCAATCAGTACCATATACCACAGTGTCGGGCGTGGTAGCTCACGCCTATAATCCCAGCACTAAGAGGCAGAGGCAGGAAGATTGCTTCAATTGAGTTTGAGGCTGAGCTCAGGGCCAGCCTGAACTACAAAGTGAGACCCTGTCTCAAAAAAAGCTTCAAGATAAAGGAAATATGATATAAATAGTGAGAGAAACCGCAAATGTGGCTTTGTAAACAAGTTATAAACAACTAACAAAGAAAACCTGGGCAAAAGCAATACAGGAATGCCCTTTACTGTATTTGAGAACATATTTTAAAACAAAATCTGTACAACACATACCTCAAGTTCCCTGGAGCACGAGAGTTCTCCACCTAACAAGATCCCTAGAAACTGTATTATGTATGGACCCTTGTTCTGTAGTGTTACTGATGCTGAGGAAACTGCTATTAAACAATGGTTCTGATAACCAATTGGCTGGATTTGGAAGGGACTAAATCCTGGCACAAAATGCTACTGTGATGTTGATACCACCATTGTGTCTACCTCCAGCCCGGTCCCCAACTGTTAGTTAAGTAATGCCACTGTTTTACAAACAGAGAGTTTAAGAAGCCAAGACAAAGAGAGACGCTGCAGGGCCTGGTCGGCAAGGTCTTTCAGAAGGGGACACCCGCTGCACCAAGGCACGGTGAGGAGGGATGTGGATCACCAAAGGGTGGATTGTAAGGCTCAGGATGTGGAGTAAAAGGCCTTCACATGTAAGGTGAAAGGGGACAATGTTGAGATTGTAACAAAAAAGTAAGGAAATAAATTTTATATATATGGGGGGGTGGTAGGGTGGGTGGGGCTATGGGAAAAAATGAGAATTAAGTTGTGTCTTATACTGGTACAAATCCCCATTATGGAGTGCAATCATGATGTGTATATTTAATGTACCAATAAAGATAATTTAAAAAAAAGGCCTTCACATGGCAGTCAGGGCTGAGAACACCAATCCTCTCGGGCCTTCTTGGTAAGAGGAAAATGACACCGAGAAGGGCAGAGTGCGTGTGAGCACATGGAATGAGGAGTATCTGGGGCCAAAGTCGTACTATTTTAATACACTGTGGACCCTGAGGTTAGCCTCAGTTCTCAGGAAAATTACATTATGCACTTGAAAGGAAACCAGACACAAAGGGAGGAAGGCTAAGCAAACCAGACATGCAAGGGGGCTGTGAAGAAAGATCAGTCTCCGGAGGAGCAGGCATTGTCTGAGCTATCAGAGGCAGCAGCAACAGAAAAATAACACAACACAAGCCACAGCGAGAAGGTATCCAGAAAACACACAGCATGCAGCTGGCTGTTGTTTCTTTGTTAGGACCAAATGATCCACTTCCATTTGGCTAGAAGTTGTAATTCTCTAACTCGGGCACTATAGTGGACAGTAGTGGAAACAGAAGATCTGTGTTGATATTTGAAGTAAGGGCTTTGGAGCAGCAAACCCAAAGCCTTGGGAGCCAGAACTAAATCAGCCACATTGACTTTTCTTTTCTTTTTCCTACTTTATTTCTTTCCAGCTCTGCAAATATTTAAGTCTTGGCAAACCTCAAAACTCACAATTCACTCTTCACTGGTGTCTGAGAAACAGAATACCAAAAAGGAAAAAGACGAAAATAAGACGGAATGAAATGCATGACATGTATTGGAAAGCAAAATACCTCCCAATGAAACTTCCATTTATGGCTTAGTCAAAAACATATGTATGGATAGACAAGAGAGCAGCCAGTGGGACAGCCAGGTGCCGGGCTGACAATACACTTGCAGCAATCTTAAATCATCTTTCAAAAAAGAAAGGAGCACCTCTGGCACATGTCCTCCTGATGCAGTGGCTCTTTGGAAAACTCCATGTTCGGTGTGGTAAAGGCAAGCTGTGTCAAAAGCGTGTGTTTTTAAAAGAAATTTTTTTACTTTACTCACAAATGAATAGTCCAAAGAGAGTAGAAAAAAGAAAGATATCAAAGAACAAAAATATGTAAGTATGTATTGAAACATTATCTACAATAATAAAAAAGGAGAATTAATCAGCATGTTGAGTTCAAGGCCCCTCTGAAGTACTACATAGCAAGACCCTGTCTCAAGAAAACAATGAGGGAAAAAAAAAAGAAAACAATGAACAGCTATTAGTATATGATAATTTAATATTTTAAAATGCCCAGTTCCACTCATAATTTTAAAAAATTGAGAACGAAATCTATTTTGTAGCTATCAGAACTTTAAGGACTAAAAATTACAGTAACAGACATAACTGGTAAAGGTACAGGGAAAGAAGCATTTCATTGGTAGGGGTGCAATAAGAGAAATAACATCTATTAAGACTTGAAATGCATGTACTTCTGAAAAATCATCCTATACGTAAATAGCACATGGCACAAGGATTTATGTGCAAAAGTGAGCACTGTAGTATTGTTTAATAATAGTAAATGAGGGAATATAAATGCTCAGCATTAGAGATTGGTTAAAAAACGTGATATATCATAGAGGTGAATATTACACATGAATAACAAGTAAAGAATAAATCTAAACACTAATTTAGAAACCCTTCTAAGATATGTCATTTCAAAAGGAGATATACACACATATATCATCCAGTCATGTAGCTATAACTGAGCATTCATATGCACACAGAGGACCTCCAGGAAAAAACTAAGAAGGTTGCTAGTGGTAGTGTACGTTGGAAGAGAAGTCTGGGGTCACTGGAGCAAGGAGACTTAGTGTCCCTGATACCCCCTGAAATTGAATGTTTGCCATAGGTTTCTGTTACTTCTGTAATAGTAGTATTTTTGAAAATTCAACCTAAAGTATTAGAGAGCCAGGCATGGTGATGCACACATGTAATCCCCGCACTCTGGAAGGATGAGAGAGGAAGACCCCCACTTGGGAAGTCAGTGAGACCCTGACTGAGAACACAGCTCCGAGAGAAGGCCCACGTTCAATCTGCAGCACAAGGAAAATAAATAAGCAAATGAACAAATAAATAAACAAGCCTAAATAGATTTATCTATTTATTTATTGGATCGTTAACTTAATCAGACACAAGAAAGGCAGAGGATTTTCCAAATTTCTTATATGTATATTGAAAAAAGACCCAAAAAGTGAGAAACTGTGAGTATGATTTTGAATGGTAAAATCATAATGGCTCTCATTTTTCTTCTGAATAGCATTATTTACAATGACCAAATGATTAAATACTAATTTACAATATTGGAGGCTAGGTAATGTTCTTGAATCTTGCTGCCTCAAAACTGTTTACTTTAGGTCTTACTTTTTCCTGTTTGTATTTTTTCTTCAAGCAAAAAGGTCCTCTTTTCAGCACTTCAGAGAAAAAGACTGTCAGAGCTTTTGTTCCCCTGGCTTCTCAGAGAGTATGGTTTTGCCAACCTGATCGCGGTAGCTACTCAGAGGAAAGCATAGGAAGACAGCTGTCCCTGACCACCAGCAACTGCAGAACTCGCAGGGAATAAACTTAGACTTCCAGAAAGGAAGAAGAAATCAATCAGTGGCTACCTGGGTGGGGGAGGGATGATCACACACAGGCAGGGGCAGCATCCCCAAAGGCCCCTGAGCTGGAATCAAAGAGAAGGGCCAAAGCGTCACTCAGCACTTAGCAATTTGGAAGAAGTGGCTGAAAGACAGGCCCTCCTAGAATCCACGGCCTGGATAGGGCCTCTCGGACTGGAAATGGCGAAATCCTCCACAGCAGGGACGCTCTCGAGGCCTGCTGGAGGTCAGCCAAAAGATAGTACTAAAACTGCCAAAGTATTGTAAAACTCCCAACAGAGATCCACAGCTGGGTGAAGAGATTAGACTCCGTTATGAGTGAATGAATGAGGTTCAACAAAAAAAGGGCTCAAAACAACTCTGTCGTATCCTTTACCTCCCTCCCAGTGAGAAGTGTGGAAACCAAAGTTCACACACTAACCCAGTGAATTTCCACCACACTATTATTCAGCCATCTGGATCCTGGGCAATACTTGGCCCCAGGTTTCTGAGCTCTCCTGGCTATGACTCGGGTCAGAACTGTCGGGTGCATGGCGTGTTGTCACTCAATGCTCCTGTGTGTCTAACATCAAGTTCCAAAATGACAAAAGTCACAACCATTATTTTTTTAAAACGTGTATTTCATTTTTCCTATTTCACAAAAATTCCAGTCAAAACGTGCATGAGCAGCAATTTACAAGTTCTTTCCAAGTAAGTTACAGGCTAGATGTTTGAGTAGGTTTTCATGATATTATAATGGTTTTTCCAATCACTGTGCTAAAATATACAATTCTCATGGAGTTCCCACACGTGGCTGGTGCTCAGACTTCTTCAGGGTTCTTGGAAATGGCACCCCTTGCCCAGACCCCATTCTCTATGTCATGACAGGTATTATCAGAGGGGCTGGGCAGTACTCCTGCCAGCAGCAGCCACCTTGGAAGCTTCACTGGAAGTAAACAGGCGGCCTGTTCTGAGGATGTGCATTTAACATGGGCCCGAAGGTATCCAACTGGTCGACCTGACCCACCCTAGAAGAAAAACCAGTCTCAGAGACAACTGAATGGCTTGTCAGTCACAGGCCAACTCGGTCAACCACCGAAGCCTGAGGATGCCTGGCTTCACCTGTGCAGCTTCCCAACACATCTTCCTCTCCCACCATAAAAACCTCAATGTACCAGGGGGTTCTCCTGTTTTTTTCCCTTTAAGTTAATAAAAAAGTAATCTAATCACAGGCAGAAAAAATAAGGAGCCTCCTCCATAATTAAAAGGCCTAACAACAATCACTGTTAGCATTTAAAACTATGCAAGTTATTTATGAATAAATTTATTATATAAAATAATGGACCTATGACTCATAATGCACTTTGCTAGGATTTAGAAATATGCAGATGGAGCTGGGTGCAA
Source organism: Petromus typicus (assembly GCA_004026965.1). Lineage (NCBI taxonomy): Eukaryota > Metazoa > Chordata > Mammalia > Rodentia > Petromuridae > Petromus > Petromus typicus. The sequence goes on from PVIR01027940.1 coordinate 17,087, forward strand.
TGGCAGACACCTGTGATTCTATTCTAGCACTAGGGAGGGTGAGACAAAGTTCGAGGTAAGCAGGAAAACACAGCAAGGTAGAGTGCAAGGTAAATTGGGATACAAAGGGAGCTCAAGGATAGCCTGGATTACAGAGCAAGACATTAGCTCAAAAGAACAACAACAAAAAAAAGGAAAATAAAATTACAATGATAGCATAAATAATCTTGCCTTGTTGTATAAAACCAGAATGCTACAATAATTTTACATGTGTACTTATAGCATATAACCATTATTTCACTGGTTACAAATGTATTATCAAATTATGGAAATATATTTATTTACTACCTGTAATTACTTACACCTCTTTTTAAAATTTTCTTCCATACCAGGACCTTGTACTTATGAGGCAGGCACAGCTCCACTGAGCTAAATTCCTGGCCCACACATCTTTCTATATACAATTTCCCAGTGTGTTTATCTCTTGTGTTGTTCAGAGACTTTAGTTTGGGGAGTCTTTGGGAAAAGAATATTTTTTTTTGTTTTGTTTTGTTTTGTTTTTTTTTTTTTGAGACAGGGTCTCGTTTTGTAGTTCAGCTGGCCCTGAGCTCAGCCTCAAAACTCCCATCACAGCAATCCTCCTGCCTCTGCCTCCCGAGTGCTGGGATTACAGGCGTGAGCCACCACGCCCGGCACTGTGGTATGTGGTTCTGATTGATGCTGGAGTGAGTCTCCACACCCAGTATTGTTATGTGACTACTGGGGGATCGAACCCAGGCCCTTGCGCTTGCAAGACAGGAGCCAGAACCACTGAGTTATATCCCCAGCCCTTGGGAGGAGAATATTGTAACTGCAAACATTTTTCATGGTTCCTAATACTTATCAAAGAAGAGGTATTATAATTACTAATTTTCACATTAAGAAAATTTACAAATATTATCTAATTTTAATACAGTAGAACAGATACAGGAACACTACCCAGGTGCCTTTTGGGAGACAGAGGCAGGAAGATGGCAAGATTGAGTCACATCTGAGTAACTTAGAACAATGGGGGGGGGGCACACTACTGATGTAGATAAAAGATTCTTCCACATTAAAATAAAGAGACTTCTGGAAAGATGACAGAGAAACAGACTCCATGATTTGGTATCCAGACACTGGGACACAGCAATATAAGAAGGAGGGAAGTTGATTTCTGTGATCCAGCAAAGGTACAAAGCAAGAATTGAAGCCTACCAGGGGAGTAAAGAGAGACATCAATGAATGAAGTTGCAAGTGGGCCTTTCTCCTTAACCTTGTGTGCAAGGCAGCTCAAACCTGCACATGTACAGTAACTTCTGGCAACCCCAGGGCCCTCCACAGAGAAACCTCTGAGTAGAATGTGGCAGTGGACAAAGTAGACTTCAGTGGCTCGTGAGTTATTCAAGTTCAGACATCCCTCTGGAGAGGGTGACTGGCTGGGAGCCATCTTGGAGAGGGGCCAACTGATCTCCAAACTTGGAGCAGCTGCATCAGGGTGAGGCAGAGCAGAGTTCAAGTCAGGCGGAGGTCAAGGAGCCAAGTTCTGGCTGATGAGAAGCACACAGAGTGTCACAGGCTGAACAAAACAGGACCTCACAGGCAGAAACCACCCTTAGCTTCCGAACTAACGGTGCAGGCTTGCTGGGATTATCCACTACCTGGCTGCAAATGGTTTCTTGTAATTAATAGACTTGGATCTGGAGTCTGTCTGCCCTTTGTCCACCAGTGACAGAGGACACATGCCTTTAGGTAGACTTTTTGAAATTTCTGTTTACTTCATTTTCCCCTCTTCTCTTGTTTTTGCTCTTGTTTGGGGTTTTCTTTTTCCTTGACTGTCTGCTCCTCTTTGTATATAAGAGTGAACACTATTTCCAGTTTTCTGTTATTGCTGTTGTCTGTTCTTGTTTTTCTTTCCTCTACCTCCTTCACCAGGTTCTTAAAGTTTATATAATTTTCCTTTGTTCTCCAGCCTTGCAGCTGATCTCTTCCCCTTCTTTTATTTGTCTATTTTTTCCCCTGTAACTCTAAGGTTAAAATCACCGTACTGAAAGCATATTCACTGCACATGATTTTCTGGTTTTAAATTTTGTTATATAACCACAGATCTACTTCATATGGTCAAAGATGGCAAACTAATAATTACCAGTTTGTCATTTTCTAGGCAGTATTGATGCTATTGTTATTGCTGATTATACTACAGTAGCAAAGGTGACACAATTGTTCCAACCAATTGTTCTTTCGATAATTCAAAGACTGATACTGCCTAAGAGTCATAAACAATACTTTAAGTTCATGCCAAAGAACCAAGGGTAGGTAGCAACTTCTCTTCCCCATAAATCGAAGATATAGGGTCTTACAACAGTCTCAACATCCAATAGCCAGCTACACATGACGACATCTTTGAGAAACAGTCATTTCTTAAGGGTTCTGAATATTAGCAAGAAAGCCAGTTACCATAGAAAATTTCAAGCATCAACCCAAGAATTAAACACAGACAGAAAATTAAACACAGACAGAAAGAAAGAGAAAGGGGGTGGGGGGGAGAACACTGAAACAAGATTCAAGATTTTGTACATAGGGAATGAAAGGGGTTTGAGTGAGGGAATGAGGTAAAATGAATAAAATTTTTTAAAAAAGACACAATCCCAAACTTCCACTTCATCAAAGACAAATCTAGGGGCCAATAAGGTGGAACAATACAAAACCCGCCCATCTACACTCTCTAAAGTCATAACAGTGGAATTAATAAAGAAGATGAATGAGGCACGAGAAAAAAAATCAAATCAGACAGGGGATTTGGCTCAGTGGTTCCTCCTCCTGTCTTGCAAGTGCAAGGGCCCGGTTCAATCCCCAGTAACCACATACAGCAATGCGGGCATGGAGACTCACACCCACCAGCAATTAGTGCCACATACCATAGTGCCGGGCATGTGGCTCACGCCTGTAATCCCAGCACTCGGGAGGCAGAGGCAGGAGGATTGCTGTGATGTGAGCTCAGGGCCAGCCTAAATTACAAAAGCAAGACTGTCTCAAAAAAAAAAAAAAAAAAATCAAATCAGAAATAGTTTCTCAGATAAGTAGAGATGGGGACCATAATGAAAGATGTGGTTAGTGACTACAACAATTACAGATTAAAAAGAGGAGTTTATGAAAAAGATGGAAACCATGAGCATCCAACATAAGAAATGCAATTTATGAAACAGAATCAAACAAGTATCCAATAAATTGAAAGTTCTACTGAAATTATATGCAGCAAAATGAGCCAATGTGAGAACAGAACATCACATATAGAAGACAGATTTAGCTTTAGTAATCATGAAAAAGATATTTTTTTCTGTAATTCAGGCTGGTCCTAAACTCACAGAAATCTTGCTGCCTCTGCTTCCTGAGAGCTGGAATAACAGGCGTGAGCCACCACACCTGGCAAGAAAGATTTCTTAAAAAGAGTAAGAGACTATGACAAATTAGTCCAATAGCTGCAAGATGATGCAAAGAAGAATAACATAAGATTGATCATAATCAATGAAAAAGCAAGAGACAGAATAAATGACACAAAAATCCTGTTCACAGAAGTAATAGTACAAAACTTCCCACACAGAGAAAAGAATTTGACATACAGGTAAGTGAGGTACATAAAACTCAAATTAGCCAAGATCAATAATTTTTCCCCAAGGCATATAAAGACCAAGATTCCAGAAATTCAACATAAGAGCAGAATATTAAAAGCTGTCAGAGAAAAAACAAATTACCTATAAAAGAAAGCCCAACAGAATCACAGGACACTTCTCAACACAAACGCTCAAGTCAAGTCAAGGGAAGCTTGGAGTGAAGTAGTTCACCTCAAAGAACATAACCTCAGGGCTGGGAATCTAGCTCAGTGGCACCGTGCCTGCTTTGCAAGTTCAAGGCCCTGAGTTCGATCCCTGGTGTGGGGGGGCGGGAGGGGGATCAATCCCAGACTGATATATTTTGCAAGAGTGTCTTTCAAAAACTGATGGAAAAGGGCCGGGGATATAGCTCAGTGGTTCCGGCGCCTGTCTTGCAAGCGCAAGGACCTGGGTTCAATCCCCCGTAACCACATAACAATACTGGGTGTGGAGACTCACCCCAGCGGCAACCAGTACCACATACCACAGTGCCGGGCGTGGTGGCTCACGCCTGTAATCCCAGCACTCGGGAGGCAGAGGCAGGAGGATTGCTGTGATGTGAGTTTGAGGCTGAGCTCAGGGCCAGCCTGAACCACAAAAGTGAGACCCTGTCTCAAAAAACCTTAAAAAAAAAAAAAAAAAAAACTGATGGAAAAATAAGACACCTGAAGAAATTCATGACCCCAAAACTAGCAATCTAACATGTTCTGAAGGACATTCTAGAAAGAGGTACAAGGACTGAACTCCATGAACTCCAACAAAACGAACCCACCAGGTAAGGCAAGCAATTGAACAGGAAGGGGGCAACAACAAGATAATAAAATGACAAGAGTAAGTCAATACTTATCAGTTACGACCATCAATGTACATGGTCTCATTTCATCAATCAAAAGAAACAGACTTGGCAGAAGAGACCAAGAAGCAAGAACCAGAAGCGGGTTGTGGTGGCACATGCTTGTACTTCCAGCACTCAGAAGACTGAGGCAGAAGGACTTTGTGTGATTTAGAAGATAGCCTGGGATCCACAGTGGGTTCAAGGCCAGCATGAACTGCACAGTGAAACCTACCATCTCCTTCTCTGAAAAAAAGGCAAGATCTGGGCTGGGGATTTAGCTCAGTGGTTCCAGCATCTTCCTGGCAAGTGCAAGGTCCCAAATTCAATCTCCAGCACCAAATATCACAGTGCCGGGCGTGGGGGCTCACGCCTATAATCCCAACACTCAGGAGGCAGAGGCAGGAGGATTGCTGTGAGTTTGAGGCTAGCCTGCGCTATGTACTGAGTTGAAAACCAGCCTGAACTACAAAGTGAGACCTTGTCTCAAAAAAAAAAAAAAAGATCCAATAATATGCTGCATACAGGAAGCAAATTTAATTCAAAAATAAATTCAGAGACTGAAAGTCAGAGGATGCAAAACAATATTCCAAATGACAAGAACCTGGAAAAAAGCAAGGCAGCTCTTGTATTTGTAAACAAAGTGATTATCAAATGAAGACTAATTAACAGAGGCAAAGACAAAGGTCACTACATCCTAAAGGAACAATTAAGGAGAAAGCTATAACAATCATAAATACATACATACTAAATATAAGCACACTCAACTATATAAAACAAATATCAATGGACATGAAAAATCAAATAAGCACTAGCACAATAGTAATGAGGGATCTC
>PVIR01027941.1:0-22347 GCA_004026965.1 Petromus typicus
AAATTTGTTCACTGGCCTTCAATTTCATCCTCTCCCAAGAAGCTCAGAGGCCCAGAGACACACCATAGAGAGGATTTCTATGCCTCCGATGTGAAGTGAAGACTGACTAATCTCATTTCCTCCATCTCCCCTCCCCTCCCCCAAATCCTCAGCTAAAGCTGGGCAAGACCTACATGTGGAGTGAAAAGCTAGTCCCATGCCTGGAAGAATTAATACTCAATGGGGCTAGAGAAGTAAATAAGGTGAAAATCTGACACGACTCCATAAATTACAGGTGCCCTAAATCATTAGTCTAGAATGGGTGACAGGAGAACCCCACCCTTACACTTCAGGGCCTCTCTGACCCAACTCCGCCCCCACAGAGCAGTTAGTGAGGGGGTTGTCTGATTTATCTGCTGTCTAATCCTTTAAATTCACAAACACCCTCTTAGGTTCCTTTGAAATCTATCTTGTAAGTTGGAGTTTGTAATTTTCCATTATTAATTTTTTAAATCCACATTTTGTATAATGATACATCGTTTTCCTTCTTCCTCCAACTGTTGGGGGTAGGAAGAGAAGGGACACGAAGTCATACAGAATGTGGGGAAATTTTTTTTCAAGGAATTTCTCTCGCCAGCTCTTTTTCTCCTTGACTGCTCAAGTTCCAGTTTTGATGGAGTTGGTTAATAATTCTTTGAAAAAGAGCTGAAGAGTCTGTTTATGAATCTTGGGCTACTCACTGAAGCATTTTAAGCCCTTCAACAGAGGTGGAATTAAGTCACATGATCTGTTTTCTGGTTAATAGCTTATAATACTTGTTTTTATGTGGGGGCTGGGGTGGTGTGTTCACAGCTAGGGAAACAAATGGGTTATTTCTTGAAGCCTTCGAAAAGCTAGATGCCCTTTTAGGTAAAAACTCATCTTCACAGCAGGGCAGTGTGGGCTGCATGCTGTACCTGAGGCTTGGTCCTGCCCCTCATTTTCTTTCTGACCTTTTCCTTTGCTGGGCCTCAGTGTCTCCATCTGTACATACAAGTGGCAGATAATATCATCTCCATGGTCCCTTACAGCTCTAATGCTATGTGGCTCTCTGGGGCTGATAGAGATCCATCGTTATTTCAACATTACCAGGGGTGACCTGGAATGAAAAGTTATCTTTCCATTGGCGTCCACAGACAGGCTGCGGCTGTCAGCCAAAGCAGCCTAGTTCCCAGGAGGTGTTGATGAAGATGATGATTGTTAACTTTTTTATAAGAGACCTACCAGGTGCCAAGAATTGTGCTTTTCCAAGGATTAGCAAATTTTAAATTGCCAGAAGGTTTTATATCTGGAAGCAACGGGTCTTGTTTGTTAATTTTGGAGCTTTTTCGGTATAGGGGTTGTATCGAGGACTCTGATGTGTCCTAGGTAAGCACTCTACCATAGAACTACCCTCCCAGCCCTTTTTATTTATATTTATTTTGAGATGAATTCTCACTAAATTTCCCAGGCTGCCCTCAAACTCAAAATCATCATGTATCACTATCGCTGGACTTACTTGGTTTTTGTGCTGGTAGATGTTTGTGGAAGTCCTGGCACTGCTCCTTGCTGGCTGAGTGACCTTGACCCTGTTCCTTCAACTACCCAGAGCCTCAGAGTTCTCTCCTCCTCCTCAGTGAAAGGACATGGCTGTCAGGACCTCACAAGAGGAACTGTGAAACGGCTTTGTCAACATCAAGGGCAGTGCAAATATTGGTGATTACTATTTAGCACATAATGCTGCTTCCCAAAGCCTTTGAAAGAAATCCCTGGACACAAAATGGAAATGTGTAAAAAACGTTTCTTTGTGTTTTCACACAGAGTAACTATTTAATGGACCTCATGCCTGAAGGCTGAAAAGCACCCAGAGAGGCGGTCAAGGGCAAGACTCAGCCTAGAAGACTATAGCCAAGTCCCACCTCTGCTGTTTCCTAGCATATGACCTTGGTCAAGTTATTAACTTCTCCGAGCCTGTTTCCTGATCTGTAAAACAAAGACAGTAAGAGAGCTAGTCACTTAACTCATGTACTGAGGACTTAGGGCTGAGCAAAGTGAGGACCCCATAAATGTCACCTATAATTGCCATCTAATTATTTTTATTACCTGCTGATGAAATAGAATTCATGAGTGTATCACGTATTTATTAAGCAGGGCAGGGAATTTAGCTCAGTGGCGCTGCTGCCTGTCTTGCAAGTGCAGGGTCCACATTGAATCAAATCAGCAATTTCTAGGGCCAGGGCTATAGCTCAGTAGCAGGGTGCCTGCCCGGCAAGCACAGAGTTCTGAGTTCGATCTCTGTACCGAATTTTAAACAAAGTATTAAGCCCCAAGTTATGCCCAGCATGAAGGGAAAAGAGGGCAATCACAAAGAATGGTGCTTGTCAGGCCCGTCACAGGCCAAAGATCCACTGGGTCAGCCACGATCACTTCCCAAGGATCCGAGCACGACGTCAAACATGGATACAACAGTCTTCCCTCAGGGGATCCACAGTCAGGCTGCGCTATGAACTGTGCCCTGAGCTGGTGGCACAGTATCGGGTGGCATTCCAGCTGACCACCCAGAGTCACACCTGTTTCTCTCACCAGTCAGCTGTGGAACCCTTGCCACATCTTAATCTGTCCTCGGTCAGGGCTGAGATGAAGATAGTCATATCTACCTTCTGTGACTTCAGAGTACTCACCCAGTGCCAGGCACTTAATCAAACAATAGGAAAAAAGTCAAAAGGACAAACATCCTGCCCTCTTAACAGCCGATATTCCAGGAGCCAGAGACATCCTACAAATACATTCACTAAAATATATACTGTTGGAGTGATAACAGCCTTGGGGAAAAGAAAGCACAGAAGTGGGAGAAGAAGGCCTGCAGGTGAGGAGTGAGGAGAGTAAGAACATTTTAAAAATATCCTGCCATGTGGCAGGAAGCTGGCCTAGGTGGTGCAGGCTTGTAGTGTGGAATACTTGGGAAGCTGAGGCAGGGGATCACTTGAGCTTAGGAGTTCCAAGCTAACCTGGGCACACAGTGAGACAGTGTCTGTAAATATATCCATACATAAATAATAAGTAGAATGAGATAGGTGGGTGGTGGAACGGCCTCTGAAGCGGGAGGGGAGCGAGGGAGCCTGTATTTCCCCAGGCTTGGGGGAGAGGAGCCTTCGGAGCTCAGGATGGGTGTGAGAAAGAAAGAGATAAGGCGCGCTCCGTGCCTGGCACATTCGAGGGATCGCACGGAAGACACCAGCTGCTATTTTAAGCTCTTACTCAGAGCTGAAGCCAGTGTGAGGAGGAGCCGAGTGGGAGCAGAAGAGAGAATGACTAAATCAGCAGAGAGGGCGCCTGGAGTGCTTCCCGGGCAGGCCAGAGGACTGGGGGCGCAGGGCAGGAATGAGTAGGAGTCGCCGAGGTCGGGGCGGGGCCATTCCGGGCACCGAGGAGCTCCAGGCTGTGTGGGGCGGGCGGCAGGTCTGGGGGGGAGGGCGGGAGCCCCTCTCCGTGGAGAAGGGCGGTGAGAGGCAGATTGCGAGGACCCAAAGGCTGGCGTGCGCGGTTCGTGCCCTGAGACGCCTAGAATGTTTCAAGCCGGGGGCGGAAAGAATCAGATTTGTGCTTTAATAAGATGTGCGGAGGGAGCAGGCACTCCGGGGCAGCAAATTAATGAGTCTTGCAATGCACAGCATGATTAAAGGGCAAAGAGTAGGGTGGCCTGCGGGGTACAGGGGGGGAGGGAGAGCAGCCCTTCATTCATCTGTCCGTTGGTTTCGTCCCTGATTATTTATTGAGGTCCAGCTGCGTGCCGGGCACATGCTGGGCCTCTCAGGCAAATCGACTGTTCGCACAAGGAACTCAGAGATGAACGAGTGACCTCCGTTTGAAGGGTGGAAGAGGAAAGCTGAGGGGCTGTGTGGGGAGCTTCCCAGGCAGCCTACGGCGTCTGTGAGAGACGCTGAACTCTTGCATGTGGAACTTCCGGTTTTTAAATCCCAGGGAGAGATCAAACGGGGCGCAGTGATAGGAGTGAATATCGCACGCGTGTGTGTGCGTGTGTGTGTGTGTGTGTGTGCGTGCGCGCGTGCTTATGTATACATGTGTGTGGGTTCTTAGGATGGGCTGTGGCTCTGAAGAGCTCATCTGAGGAATATAGTGACTGAGGAGATTGAGGCAGGTGGATGGAAGGAAAGTTGGAGGCCAGCCTGGGCAACCTAGTGACTCCAGGAGACTCTGTCTCAAAATTAAAAATAAGAAAAAGCTGAGTATGTAGCCTAGTGTGAAGCCCTGAGTTCAATGCCTAGTGCTACAAAAATAAAATTAAAAAATAAAAGCTATAAACTGTTGGTTCTGGGTGTGTGTCTTTCCAGGCAGAGGGAACTTATGCTGAGGACCAAGGCAGGTAGAATCTTGGTGTGTCTGGAGATCCAAATAAAACCCTGGGGTGTGGATCAGTGTCACAGCACTCAGCTACCTTGCACGCGGCCTTGCATTTCACGGTCCCCAACACTCAAGCACAAAAAAAAAAAAAAAAAGAAAAGAAAAGAAAAAGAAAGCCCAAGCCTGCAGCTTTCAGTGAAAGAGAAGTTTAAAATGAGACTGAGCATGACTAAATTACATGCTTTAGTGGGAGTTTGGATCTTATTCTGAGTCCATGGAGAAGCTATTTTAGAATAATTAGAAATAATATAGTTGGTGTATGGTGGAACACATCTGTAATCCCAGCACTGAGCGAGGCTGAGGCAGGAGGATCTTTTAGAGTTCAAGGCCTGTTTGGACTACATAGCTTGGCAGAGGATGAGCAAACTGGAAGCTCAGAGCAGTGACTTGGAGAAGTTGGGAAGCCTTGGGAGACAACACTGGAATGGGGAGGAGGCGCCATTCGGTGGAGCTCACTGATCAAGACCTTTGGCCTCTCCCGACCTCTTCTTGAGCCAGAACATCCCCAGTGTGCTGAGGAGAATAGGCTCAGAGATTCCAGGGTCTCCTCTGAGAGCCATTCTAGGGGTCTGTGTGGGACCGGGCACCTGTGATTTCCATGTGCATCTTGGTTGTTCTTATCCTCAAGTAAGTTTCAAGCAGATGGCCGTAGGTGCTCAGGGGTCACTGCAGAGTGGGGCCTGGGAGCAGAGTAGGTGTTTTAGGATAGAGTTGAGGGAAGTTTGTGGGGAGGGCTGATCCTGAAGGACCCTTGCATCTGTGTAGGCAAGAGACTGTAAAAGTCTGGGCTTGGCTTGTGTATCAGTCTGCCAGGGCTGCTGCAACAGGGTACAGATGCCGATGAGGGAGTCACATCCCCATAGATCCACCAGAAATTGAAAAGACCAAATCAAAAATGCGTACGATAGGCCGGAGATTTAGCTCAGTGGTTCTGGTGTCTACCTAGCAAGCATAAGGTCTCAAGTTCGATCCCTGGTAACCACATATCACAATGCTGGGTGTGGTGGCTCACGCCTGTAATCCCAGCACTCAGGAAACTGAAGCAGGAGGATTGCTGTGAGTTCGAAGTTGGCCTGTGCTATGTAGTGAGCTCAGGGTGAGCCTGAACTACAAAGCAAGACCCTATCTTAAAAAAAAAATGCATATGATATATCTAACCTGCCAAACACCCTAATTTAGCAACACACAAATTATAGGCTGTTGGCTATTCACCCTTGTGGCTTGGGGCTGGCCTGAGAAAAGATGAAACTCAAAGTTCAAAGTATGATTTCTTCCAAATTTAAATTAGGGACCATCTATACCACAAGCTGGTGGCTTCCACAGTATCTTCTTTCCCTGTTGTGGAGGCTGAAAGTCTGGGGATGTAGTTTAGTGTGAAGCCCCAGAGAGCAGTTCCTTGTGGCGGCTCAGAGGGACAGGGTGCTCCACGCCTCTCTCGTGGCTGCCAGGGATCATTCCCAGACTTATAGCTGAGTCACTCCAGGCTCGGCCTCTGTCATCACGTGGTATGTTCCCCGCTCTGCCTGTGTGTCTTTCTGTGTATCTGTTTGTGTAAAGACGTCAGTGATTGGATTTAGGACTCACCCGGATGACCTCATCTTACTGTCATTATATCTGTAAAACCCCTGCTTCCAAAAAAGGTCACATTCATAAGTACTAGGGGTTAAGCCCTCGACATATCTTTTTGGGGGATAGAATTCAACATAGGGTGGGGACACAATGATTGAGTAGCAATAATAACAATAGTCATAGCAGCCAGTTATAGTCCCTCAGTCCCCTCATCCTAGCTACTCTGGAAGCTCAGCAGTAGGGTTAAAAATTCAAGGCCAGCCCAAGCAATTTAACAAGATCCTGTCTCAAACTCAAAACAAATCCAAAACAAAACAAAACTCTCCTCAAAACAACAAAAGATCTGGGGATGTAGCTCAGTGGTGGAGCACCTGCCGAGATTGCATGAGGTCCTAGATTTAATCCTCAGCACCAAAAAAGAAAAAAAAAAAAAAGCAGCTGCTAACATTGCACCAGACGTTTCACAGGGTTCTACCCTTACAAACACTTGGCCTGAGTGCCCAGTACTCCAGCTCTTCACAGGAGCAGGCTGAGGCTAGAAGAGGGGGAGCATCAGACCCCAGGGCATGGAGCTTGTTGTCGGGACTTTGGCCAGAAAGCACAGGTGGGACCAGGGAGGAGGAGGAGGCACTTAGCAGAGTTTGTGGGGCAGAGGCTCTGGGGCCACACGTGGTTTCCAGAGTCTGCAGTGCGAGGTGAACTGGCCCTCTAACTTGGCTTCTTCAGCTGTAGCTTCTCCTTAGGTTCCCATGAGATCTGGGGAGATACCTGTGGAGGGTTTGTTATGGTGCCTCGCATCTAGCAAGCTCTCAAAAAATTGTCATTACACTGGACATGTGGATAGATCTGTGGGACAGCACTTGCATAGCATGTATGGGAACCTGAGGTCCCCACAAATGGACAAACAAACAGCCAGGTGTATGGCAGATTCCTGTCTGTAATCCTAGCTACTGTGGGGGCTGAACAGTATTGCCTGTTTAAGGGGCCAATGGGCAAGATACTGTCTCAAAATTAAAAAAAATAAAAATAAAAATGGGGATGTAGTTTACCGGTAGGGTGCTTGCCTAGCAAGTGTGAGGCCAGAGGGTGTGGGGGAAGAGAAAGAATGAGATTAGATAAACAAAAGAAACTTTCACAGATGTCAACTCAGTGAAGGAGGGGCTTGATTCATTTTTTTCTTTTTTCTCTGTCATTCCCACTTTAACCTTTAAGTTACATCAGAAAGAGCCACAAGACTTGTTGAACAGCTCCTTGCCTGGTACCCAGTAAAAATTCTTTTAATATTTATCTTATGACTGGTTAGAAACTATTTTCTTTCTTTCTTTTTTTTCTTCTTTCCTTCCTTTCTTCTTCTTCTTCTTTTTTTTTTTTTTTTTTTTTTGAGACAAGTCTCTAGGTAGCTCAAACTGGCCTTGAACTCACCATCCACCTGCCTCAGCCTCTAGTGTGCTGAGATTACAGAATGTGCATCATCATTCAGACTACGATCAAAAACACTTACTGGGGACTGTTGGGAGTATTATGTCAGTCTTGTCTCACTGTAAGAATCAAAGGCCCGGGCCGGGGTTTAGCTCAGTGGTTCCAGCACCTGTCTTGCAAGCGCAAGGACCTAGGTTCGATCCTGGTTAACCACATACAATGCTGGGTGTGGAGACTCACGCCCAGCAGCAACCAGTACCACATACCACAGTGCCGGGCGTGGTGACTCACGCCTGTAGTCCCAGCACTCGGGAGGCAGAGGCAGGAGGATTGCTGTGATGTGAGTTTGAGGCTGAGCTCAGGGCCAGCCTGAACTACAAAAGCAAGACCCTGTCTCAGAAACAAAAAAAAAAACCAAAAACAAACTAGAGAATCAAAAGCCCATCATAAGCCCTGCACAGAGGATGGCTAGGAAAAGAGGACATGACAGTCAGTATGAGGCACAAAGGAGGCTGGGGTGGCCTCAGAGGACCACAGCTAGAGCTGCTGCAGCGTACAGCACACAGGTGCTCCTCCTGAAGGCTGCACACCTTCGCTTCTTTCCCAGTAAGGGGATCTGCTCTTACGGAGTCACCTTTCCCAACTGGATCCTGAAGCTCCCAGGAAACCTCACTTTATCGTCACAAAATTCTGTGGACTGAGGCATCTCTGTCACCTTCAGTTTAAAGACTTGGAAATGCAGGTGCACAGAGGCTGAGAGACCACAAGCTGAGCCCCGGGGAGCAGCAAAACTGCAGTGGCACCCAAGTGGCTGGATGAGAGAGACCTCACCCGTCCACACTGCAATCCATAGGGTCAAGTGCATTTCAGTGCTTAACTTAAAAGTATTTCTTCCTTCACCAGGCCTGGTGTGCACACTTGTAACCCAAGCATTTGGTAGGCTGAGGCAGGAGGATCACAAATTTGAGGCCAGCCTAGACCACATAGTGAGATCCTGTTTGAAGAAAACAATAAAAAATTGTTTTATGATTTTTTTTTTTCAGTTCTGGGAATGAACTCAAGGCCTTTGCACTGAGCTAAATCCCCAGCCCATTTTTATTTTTATTTTGACACAGGGTCTCCTGGAGTTACTGTGTTGCCCAGGCTGAGCTTCCTTCTGCCTCAGCCTCCTGGAGCGCTGTGATGATGGCACGTACCACCATACCTGGCTGAAATACATCATTTTTGTTTGTGAGCAGAAAGCATCCTTGGGTCTTTCCCCTCCCCTGGACACTCCTACAGGTAAGAAGTCAGCTGAGAATTAGGTTGCAAGGCTCTTGCCTTCCAGGAGGTGTCTAGAAACAAGACACCCTCTGGGGATCTGCTCTGCAGCCCCAGCATCTGATCAGAATTCCTCCCGGGCGTTTTCATGGAGGAGAGAGATGGTTACACATGGAGAAGAGTTTCCAAAATGAAAATAAAGCAACAAACAACTCAGCTTGCTTGTGGAGATCCAATGACTCAGCCTTATTGAGTTCCACATTAAGGGGGGAGAATAAAATCATTTATAGAAATCTTTTGTTCCCTCAGGAGACATTTAAGAAGAGAACATATTTTTTAAAAAATTTCAAGGAATGCCAAGTTTATGTAAAATTATCCGGATGGTGACAGAGGCCCGGGAACAACAGCAAAGCCAGCCAGAGGTGATGCCTACGGTGTGATGGTCTTGGAACTCAAAGCACAGGCCAAGAAGCCAAGAGCCTGAAGGTGGCTCGAAGAGGTGACCAGCCCGGAGTGCAGCCCTGCCTCTGAGCGAGGATGGCTGGACAGGCGCCTCATCTCGGACCTCGTCTCTAAAATGGGCTGCAGAGAGGAGCTGCGCTGGAGGGCTGAGATTTCCACCAGCAGTGGGGGAACAGCTCAGAATGAGTATTTGCCAAGCATGTGGGGCACTGAGTCCCGTCCTGAGCTTACAGATATCTCACCCGACCCTGGTCTGGCAAGGACCACAAGCAGGGTTCATCCAGGCTGGCTGTGTACATGCACTCTGCGTAGAATCCTCACAGTACCCCAGGCTTATCTGGTTTAGTTTGGATTTGGGTTTTCAAGTCAGGTCTCGTGATATAACCCAGGCTGGCTTGGAACTCACTGTGTAACTCAGGTTGGTCCCGAACTCACGATCCACTTGCCTATTTTGGCCTCTTGAGTGCTGGGCTTCCAAGGGATTGCCAGCATGTCGGAGTACCCCGGATCTGTTGTTACTCTTTCTCTTACAGATATGGAAACTGAGGCTGAAGAGAGGGAAATGGGGGCTGTGCTGGGGCTCGTGGCTAGAACCCGCATTAGCTCGTGAGGCTGTGGGCTTGATCCCTAGGGTGGGTGGATAGGAAGACAGCTTGCTTCAAAGGTTCACGAAGGAAGGCAAAGGAAAGCCTGGCCTTAGAACCTAGATCTACCCTGGCCCTGTACTGAACAACTTCACAGGATAAAGTTTATTTTTTAATCAGATGGCATTTTTCTAATTCCAGATCTCTGTTTCTGGGAGATGTCTTGGGAATTTTTAAAAAGAAGAAATGTGCGTCCAGCAGGCTTCCTGGTTGGGGGAAGATTTCTTCACTTAGAGGTACACACTTCAGGTGAAGGGTGCTTCCCACCCAGCCGAGGCCCTTCGCGGCAGACCTGAGATCCAGGTGCCCGGCTGAATCCTGCTCAACATGAAATCTCGTCACCCTGAGCAAAATCTGTCCAGAATCTCCCACTTATAGCAGCACAATTTGAGAGAGGGCTTCGTGTGGCCCGTGTTTCTTGTTGTTGCTCAGAAGGCAAAAGAGAATGCTTCTCTCGGCCCATTAACCTTATGTGAGTCTTGACAGCAGTAGCAGCAGCTGCAGCAGAGTTCTTTTTCTTGTATGTGGCCCCTGCTGGTGAGTTTTCTTTGTTGGTTAGTTCCATTATTTGGGGGAAAAGTTTCTTAGCTCTATCTGTAAAATCAAGATGTGAAGCTGGGTGTGGTAGTGCATACCTGTGATCCCAAGACCTGAAGGCCTGAGCAGGAAGCTTGTGAGTTCAAGGATAGCCTGGGCTACGTAGTGAGACCCTAACTAGGTAACAAAACAAAAACACACAAAAAGCTCAGGATGAATGTGATTATGCCCTGCAGATATGTGCTAAATAAAATGAAAATCTGAAAGAAACACACAGAGACCAACCCAAATACAAGTGAGAAAGATTGCAAGTTTGAGCCCAGCTAGATACTTAGCTAGACCTTGTTTCAAAATTTAAAAAAAAAAAAATGTAAAAGGCCTGGGGTGTAATGCACACAAAACAAAGGTCCAGGGTTTAATCCTCAGTACAGCAAAGAAGAAAATAAATAAATGGATTAAGCCCTTCAAACCAGGAACATGAGGGTTCTGTGCCATCAAATGGAATCTGACCGTGAACTTCAAATCTTGAGCTCTTTCCCTTGGACCGGCTCTACAAGAGAAGTCTAGATTCTTGACATTTTTCCTGGGCAGCTCATTCTTGCTTATTGATCTGGACATTTATTCAGTGATTTATGGGATGGTTCAACCCTCTCTAGCTGTCTAGAGCTTCTCATAGATGTAGTGCTAAAAGACCATTTAAAACATTTTTCCCAATTTTCTATCCCAGACTATAGAATATAATAAAAAATTACTACCAGAAAAATTAAACTAAAAACATTCAAAGAAATATGAAATACAGACCCCCACTTTTGGTATTGGGGACAAAACCCAGGACCTCAGGAATGCTAGGTACATACTGTCCTAGTGAGCCACACACCCTCAGGCCCAAGCTGAAGCTTACAAAGTCATCCCAGCATTCAGGAGGCTGAGGCAGGAGGACCACAAGTTTGACGTCAACCTGGTCTATATAGCGAGACTCTGTCTCAAAGAAAAAGAAAAAAAACCTAGATTCTGTGGCACAATGGTTAGTACTGTGGACTCAGATTACTTAGATGAGGTCCATATGGACTTTATGTGCCATTTTACAGATGAAAATAATTTAAGTTATATAAATCAAGTCTTTTGTGGGGGAAATTTTCCACTATACTCTCTCTTCTCAATATTTTATTATGCACATGCAAAGATAGTACTGGGCTTAACCCATTTATAATTCATTTGAAAAATCTTTATTGGTACAATCCAAAGTGTATCAAAATGATACTTCCTCTTCACCACTTACATAACTTCCTCATTCTTTTTCCTGGCTGCCTAGCTTTCCAAGGCGTAACTGTATCATAATAGACTTAGCCAGTCTTGTGTTGTTACACATTGAAGTATTATGAATCACAGTATTGCCAGAAACAACCTGTGTGTATGTGCTGTGCACTTATGTACATCTGCCTTTAGGAGATACTCCAAGAAATAATTGGAATCATTTAAATTTCATGTGTCCTACTACCAAAGTTGGATTGATAACTTCATTCATCACCAGATTCTTTTCCTCTTTTTTGGTGGCACTGGAGCCCGAACCCAGGACATTGTATGGAGCCACATCCCCAGTACTTTTTATTTATTTCCAGACAGAATATCACTAGGTCATTAACTTGCCTGTGTTGGGCTCGAACCTGCCATCTTCCTGCCTTTGGCTCCCAGAATGCTGGCATTCCAGGCCTGGCCCACCACCCCCAGCTCATTGTCAGATTTTGAATTTGCTATTGAACTATTCTGCCTCTATCTTGGGCCAAAAGGCTGAAAGAAAAACATTTAATCAAGGTCACACGGTGAGAAGGCAGAACCAAGAACACAGCCTCCTAGCCTTGTCTGGTGAGGTTCAGAGCTTTTCCTTAGCTTTTCCCCGGCCTGTTTCTGGGAGCGGGACTCAGGGCTTCCCACATACTAGGCAAGTACTATACCCCTGAGCTGCACCCTTAGCATTTCTTATCAACCTCTTAACATGAAGGAGGCTCTTTTCCTTGACTGCTATGGTGCTTGTGCAGAAGCAGGGTGGAGGCTTTGAGTAATTACATTCCTGTCCATTAGAAATCTCTATCCTTCCTTTCAGTTGTGTCCTAAGCCCCTGGTCCTGTCACCCTTGTCATCTCCAGTGAGGTGTACTGAGGGAAGCATGGGTTTGGGAGGAAGCTGACTTGGGCTCCTGTCTTAGATTTGTTTCCACTTTGTCACTTGGGTGTTGTTGTGCTTTGGGGGGGTAATGGAAACTCCGACTAGGAGGATCAGTGTGCAGAGAGTCACCACCCAGACTCTAGGGAGGTTTTGGAGAACACCTCTGGTTTTATTGCAATATGCACACCTTTATATAGTAAACGGTAGGGCATAACCATATGGGTCAGCCATGGATTGGTTGAAGTGTGCAGAGAGGTAGGTGGTTTGGGATTGATTGTGGTTTTGGCTGAGGGAGGAGTCATAATAAGGCAGGCTGTGCTGAACTCCAGCCTAGCCAAGCCTGGCTTTCGCCTTCACTTGGGGCCTTTCTGTACCCCAGATGTCCATCGTAGGGAGAATGACCTTCCCATAGAGCAGCCAGGAAGACAAAACGAGAATATGTGTTCAGAAGCTCTCCAAGATGTCTGCCACCTCTGCCAAGGCTGGGATTTGAGGAGGGCATTACAGATGGGGTATTATCTGATCCAGCAGTGGGCTGTCAATAATCATAGGAGGAAGCTCCGAGGATGATGTTGGGGCCCTGGGAGGGAACCCAGGTGACTGTGGATGTCAGGCCGGTGCACTGCCCCTGAGCTATACCCCAGCCTGGATAGTGCTAATTGATCCTCCAATTTATGAGTAATCAAGGTCAGAATTTTTACTTAACACTGTTGCAAATTAGTCTTTCAAGGAATATGAAGAGATAAAGTTTAAGAGCATTTAGAGGTTGTTTAAGGACAAGAAGTGGCCACATACCAAGATTCCATGGACACTCCCTTCTCTGAAATCTCTCCCAGGGATCACCACTTTTCTTTTACTTCTTTATCTCTACCTTATCCATTACTCCTAATGATACTGTATAACTTTATTTGGAATCCTGTGGCTCCCTTGGACCTTGTATCCACATAGCAGCCTGTTTTAAAACATCTAGAAGTTGGTCCTTCCTTGTAGTCAGACAGTGGCTCCCTCAGGTCAGACATTCACATTCCCTCCCATAATTCAGTAACAGCTAGGCGTGGTAGTATATACCTATAATTCCTGTACTCTGAGAGGCTGAGGCAGGAGGATCTCAAATTGGACATCAGTCTGGGTAATTTAGCAATTTTTTTTTTTTTTTCGAGACAGGGTCTCAGTTCAGACTGGCCCTGAGCTCAGCCTCAAACTCACATCACAGCAATCCTCCTGCCTCTGCCTCCCGAGTGCTGGGATGACAGGCGTGAACCACCACGCCTGGCACTGTGGTATGTGGTACTGACTGCTGCTGGGTGTGAGCCTTCACACCCAGTACTGTATGTGGTTACTGGGGATCGAACCCGGGCCCTTGTGCTTGCAAGACAGGCACCAGAACCACTGAGCTAAATCCCCGGCCCTGTAATTTAGTAATTTAATGAGACTCAGGCTCAAAATTAAAAAAAAAATCAAAAAGGACTGGGGTTGTAGGTCAATGTGAAGGCTGTGTTCAATCTCCACTAGAATAAATAAATAAATAAGCCCAGATATGTAGCTCAGTGACTCCATACCTGCCTGGTTAGCACAGGGTCCTCAGTTTGATTCCCAGTACTGCAAAATAAGTAAATAAATGGAACTGGAGGTTCAGCTCAGTGGTGCTGCTGCTTGCGTTTGCAAACACAAGGTCATGAGTTCAGTCCCCAGTACCACAATAAAATAAATAATCAATAAATAAGTGTAAAGTCATGCTCACATCCCAGCATGCCCCACTCTGGACATGTAGCCAGAACAACTGCTACTCCAGCTGGTTGATACCCACCCCCCAACACTGGCAGCTCCCGAGGGCCTGGCTCCAGCCCTCTGCCTTTGGTCCCCATGATAATGGCTGGCACTGTGAGACCTGGCAGTGTGTAATCCTTTATAGGTCTGATGTCACTCAGTCATCTCACAGCCCTCCCGCCCTAGGAGACAGGAACTATTATTATGAGTTATTTATGGATGAGGAAATCGAGAGCCAGCAGGGTGTAGCTCAAGGCCGTACAATCAGGAAGTAGTAAAGATGGGCTTTGAAGTCCTGTGTTTTTCACGTGTATTTCCCAAATAGTGTTCCCAACCACCCCTCCCCTGCAGGTGGATTAGGAGGCTAAACTTCAGAAGTGGCTACATTTTCTGTCTTGGTTTCCCCAGGCCATGAAAAGATCAGTGGAGCTATGGCTTCCAAGTTTCCTTTTAGAAAGCTGGCAGAGTTGGTGCTCCTGCTGGCCTGGGGCATGACCACACACATCCGGGCACTGGGCTTGCAAGAGACCTGGAGTGTCCTGCAGGTCATGGTACAGGACCCCGCTGGTTGCCCACACATAGCTATAGTTGCTTCACATATACAACAAAGGACGGTCGGCCACCTGACAGGTTGTGGGGAGACTGAGTCACCAAAAATCAAGATGGTGAGAAACGGAGCAATGATTCTCTGCGGCCCTGTGCTCTTGGTCATGGAGAGACGCTGACAAACAGAAACCAGACTTGGGAATTGCTGGCTCAGGAGCCGGGGGTGGTGAGGGATGCAGGTGCCCTGTCTACCTCGAAGGTTTCAAGAAGGATCCCCTGGAACAGCCCAAGAAGCAGACCAAGGGGGTGGTGAGGAAGACAGAGCCTTCAAACAGAAGCAAAAGAGAGAAACAGAAGCAAGGTACTGCCACCAGTGGAATTAAGACTCCTGGCAAAACCCAAACTCTTCCTTGTACCTCAAATGATGGTGACCCTGGATTCCATTCCTATTTACACACCGGATTTCCCACCATAACATCTTTAGACATCTACATTTAGCTTGAAGTATTGTTGTCTTGGAGTCTGTTGTGCATTTAAAAATTAAATTTTGAAGCAGGGAGTGATGGTGGAAACCTGTAATCTCATAAATCTGGAGGCTGAGACAGGAGGATCGCCCTGAGTTTGAGCACAGGCTGGACTACATAATGAATTCAAGATCAGCATGGATTATATGATAAGACTCTGTCTCCAAAAACACTAAATATATATATATATATATATATATATATACACATATATATATTATATATAATATATATATATAGAATAAAATTCTGTTAAAAAAAAGAAAGAACAATAAAACATTAGAAAAAAAGAAAGAAGAAAATCCTGGCATGGTCAGAATGTCTTCTCACTTTCTAGAAACCACTACAAAAATTAGAAAAATACATTTAAAAAGTACAACATGAGGAAGCCGAAGCGTAGGAAGCCTCTGTAGCAAATGACTGCAGGGCGAAGGTCCCTTCATCAAGGAATGAGCTCCACGAAGGCAGGGACAGTGTGGACTTTTACCAGCAGTGAAAAGGCGTGCTGTACGAAGGGGACTGTTTGTGGGATGTATGAATGGTGACATTAAGATTGGATCCAGGACGAACATGGATGTTTTACACTGTTACATTTAAACGGCACCTCTTCGTGAGATACCGTATGTAAACAACATGTAATGATCAAATCAGGGTAATTAATACTTCCATGTCCTTCAACATTATCATCTCTTTATGTTGGGAAACTTCCAACTCCTCACATCAGGTCCTTTATACCGTGTACTAAATTGCTGTGACCTGTAGTCACTCAATGGGCTTTTGAGCCCTCGAACTTCCCCCATCTACTGTAGTTTGCTACATTATGTGACCCTTTCTACCCTCCCACTCCCTAGTCTCCAGTGACCACTGTTCTAATCCTACGAAAACAACTTTTTTTTTAGCTTTCACATAAAAATGAGAATATGCAGCCTCTGTCTTTCTGTGTCTCTCAGCACATCGTCAGGCAGTCCATTGGCTCAAGGGCATGTGGGCTCTGCGTGGGCACTGCATGGACACTGTGTAGACTGGACCATGAGAAGCTTGTCAGCTCCCTTAGGATAGAGATTATATTGCTTGGGCAATGGCCCTACCTCCTTCTATATGCCTTGAAAACTCCTAAACAAACAGCCTGCCTGGATATCCAGCTCAGAATCTCTCCAGGATAACAAGGGCTCTATTTCTTTGCCTTTGCATTTTAAATAAATTTTCCTGTACCCTCTCTCCTCTATCGAGGTTTTATTCTTTGTCACTGTGGAACATGACCCGGACAGTCTGGTATCGATATTTCATTCTTCTTTAATGGCAGAATCAAATTTTCATATGTGTATACAGCACAGACGTACATTTCTGAGTGTGGCCCCTCTATGAGGAATGGGGCCACAGCCCAGACTCTCTACTTGTTATCGTTATAATCACCTCATTCGATCTTTATGATCACCTCACGATGTGGGTGCGGGAGCCGGCTTCTCTGACCAGAGAGCCACAGAGAGAAGTGAAAAGCTACCCTGTAGTTGGCCACAGAGGCCAGGTCTTTTGAATTCCAATCCAGTTCTCTTACCACCATCCTCCACCCTCAGCAAGACAAATGGGGAGGCCCCAAGACCAGTGACTAAACTAAGCAAGTTCAGATTCTCCTGCCTAGTGTGGACATTTTTATGTCTCTAAACGTTGAGGCCTTCCTGGATCTCAGGCTGATTCTCTGCCTATATGCAGGTGACCACATCTAGCACCACGTTTTCAAACACTCTCCAGGCACCAGGCCCCCAGAGCTCCCCTGAATTGCTTTCATCTCCTACTTCACTGCCAACTTGGCACCTCCATATTTATATCCAGAGGGCACCCCTGGATAACATGGTCCACGCCCACCTGCTCAGCCTGTGTGCATCAAGGTTTTCCCAGGGCGACAGTGGCAACTCCATCCTGAAGGTGGGGTCTTGGAGATGGCTGTACTGGACACGACTCCAGGCTCCTGTTTCTCTCAGCCTCCGTCCTGTTACTTTGTCCTCTGCTGTTTGTCCTGATTCCAACCACTTCTCATCACCTCTACACCTGTTTCCCCGGACCAAGTCAGCATAATGCCGGGCTCTTGCAGTAGCTTCTTCTCTGATCTACTTTTATACTTGCTCCTCTCTAGACAATTTTCTACCACAAGCCAGGATACTGGTAAAACCTCAGTCAGATGATGTGTCCTCCTCTGCCATGCCTTCCTATCTTGGAGCCAATGGCAACTTTACAATAGCCTCTGATAGAGTCCACGACCCTTCCTCCTTGTACTAACCCTGACTCCCGTTACCCACTGTTCCCCTGTCTGGGCCTTTGAGGTCCCCCTGCCACTCCTCCCCTCCTCCACTTTCTGGTAGGAATCAGCCAGACTCTGGACACAGTTACTTGATTGGTTGGTGGATGTTTTTGGTTTTTTTCAGACAAGGTCTCATTATTTTACCCAGGCTGGCTTTGGACAGGTGATTTTCCTGCCCCTGGTTCCTGAGGGCTGGAAGTCACAGCTGTGCTCCACCATGGACAGCCTGTTTTGTCTGACTTTATTTCCAGGACCTGGAACGGTCTGACGCATCGTCAGGGCATATGAGTCAGTGAGGCCATCAGTCATCACCTATACAGTCAGGTGCCACCCGGAGACTTGTTAGTCAAGAACAAAGTGAATATTTGATAGTGGTCTCATGAGAGCACAAGGAAGCTGAATAGTTCCTGTCACCTACTGATTCGTGGCTATAACTCACACGTTTGTGGTCATGCCAGAGCAAACAAACCTCTTGCACTGCCTTTTGTAAAAAACTTTAGCACAACAGTTAGGTACAATACACAGTCCTTAAGCAGCAACCACATAACCAGGTATGGGGGGTACCCGTGCAGGATCCTGAGTTTGAGACCAGCCTGGCAACTTAGGGACTTAGAAGAACTCGTCTCGAAATAAAGGAAGAGCTGGGGGTGGAGCTCAGTCCCAAGTCCTGGTTTCAATCAATGGAGAGGAGAGAGAGAGAGGGAGAAAGAGAAGAAAAAACAGATGACTGGCTCGTGTAGTCAGGTACGACGCAGTGTTGTCCTGCTGTATCGGTAACTGTTTAGAGCGCACTCCTACTTAGCAGGAAGCAGACTGTGAGCTGTCCAGCCATGGTGTTACGCCAGCCGCAGCCACGTGCACCTAGTGTTTACTGTGTCCCCAGTGCACCATCTTCTCTTGTTTGTGGTTAAACCTGGAGGCATGTTGTCCCTCAGGGCTGCCTTGGAGCTCTGCTTTTTTTTTTTTTTCCCCAGGCTGGCCTTGAACTTGTGGTGCTCCTTCTGCCCCAGTCTCCTACATGCTGAAATTACTGACATGCACCACCAAACCTGGCTAGGGAGATAGACCTTTTACACATGGTAAGGGGAGCAAGAGCTGGGAGGAGGAGGGAGGGAAAGAGGGGGAGGAGCAAATAATTAAGCAGAGCTCTAAATACCACATAGCCTGGTGTGGAGCAGGTAGGTCCAGCCCCGTTTGTGTGCCCACACTCCACAGTGCATATCCCAAAATATATTTCTGACACAGAGCAGTGCAAGGCTATGGCTCAGAGGGCCAGAGGCCTGCATAGACCAGGCTCAGGCAGCATAAGACCCTTTACGCTGACCAGCCACAGTAAAAACAGGTTATAAACAAAACAGTCAATATCTGATGAAGATCCTCCTGGCCACCCCCCTTTTGTTTGTTTTACTTTTTTTTTTTTTTTTTTGAGATGGGGGTCTTGCTTTGTAGTTCAGACTGGCCCTGAACTCACTATGTAGCTGAGGCTGGCCTCAAACTCACTGTGATCCTCCTGCTTCATCCTCGTGAGTGCTGGGATTACAGGTGTGAGCCATCACAACCAGCCTATTCCATATCTCTTGCCGTTAGAGAAATGCAACTTAAAACTGTACAGAGATTTCATCTTACTCCAGAAGAATGGCTATCTTGAAGAAATCACATAACACATGCTAGTGAGACTGCAGGAAAAAAGACCTGCTCCATCTCTGGTAGGAATGTAAACCAGAAGAGTCACTGTGGAAATCAGTGTGAAGATTCCTCAAAAAACTAAACCTAGAAATCCCATTTGAGCTAGGCATGGTGGTGCATGCCTGTGATCTCAGTGTTTCAGAGGCTGAGTCAAGAGGATCGCCTAAACTACACAGTGACTTCAAGGCCAGCCTGAACTACATAGGGAGACCTTGTCTAAAAAAAAAAGGAAATCTCATTTGACCCAGTGGTTCCTCTTCTTGGAATCTTCCTGAAAGAGTGAAAGATACCATGTTACAGTAATCCACGCCCACTTGTGTGGGTTATGGCAGCACAACTTGTAAGAGCTAAATCTTGGAAATGGCCTTTGTGTTCATCAGTGGATGAGCAGAAAAACAAATGTGTATTTATACACAGTGGAGTAAAGTTCTGCTATAAAGAAGGATAGACTTAAGTCATCTGTAGGAAAACGGATGCACATTAAGACTATAATATTAAGTGAAATAAGTCATACACTCAAGCTTAAATATCACATGGTTTCTTTTATATGATAAACCCAAAATATAAAGAAGTTAAAAGGCCAAATAAAAGAAAATAGGAAGCAGGGCAGTAGATCTTTTTTTTTTTTTTCCCCCAGGCTGGCCTTGAACTTGTGGTGCTCCTTTTGCCCCAGTTTCCTGCATGCTGAAATTACTGACATGCACCACCAAACCTGGCTAGGGAGATAGACCTTTTGCACATTGTAAGGGGAGCAAGAGCTGGGAGGAGGAGGGAGGGAAAGAGGGGGATGAGCAAATAATTAAGCTGTGTTATGTACCTATATCAACTCCCCAGAATGAATGTAATCATTATGTACTGCAAACATGTACTAGTAAAAATAAAACAAAGAAAGTTAAACAACCTTCAGTACTTAAATACAATTTGAAATGTCCTGTTACTTTTTTTTTGTATGTTGATAATGATGAAATATTTTCAAAGTTAGATTTAACAGAACTACATTTTAAAAATTCCCTTTCATCTCCAAAAAAGAATATTTGTACTAGTTCTTAAATTTTGATGACTGGGGCCAGAGATTTTGCTCAGTGGTTCCAGCGCCTGTCTTGCAAGCGCAAGGACCAGGGTTCGATCCTCGGTAACCACATACAATACTGGGCGTGGAGACTCACGCCCAGCAGCAATCAGTACCACACACCACAGTGGCGGGTGTGGTGGCTCACGCCTGTCATCCCAGCACTCGGGAGGCAGAGGCAGGAGGATTGCTGTGATGTGAGTTGGAGGCTGAGCTCAGGGCCAGCCTGAACCACAAAGCGAGACCCTGTCTCAAAAAAAAAAAATTTTTGACGACTGGACATTTCATTTCTGTCATCTCCCTCCTGCCCCTCCCCTTTCTCTTTTAAAATACTGTAAGGCTGTTTCCATGGCTATTAAGAACATAAGGTAAGGGCCAGGGATTTAGCTCAGTGGTTCCGGCGCCTGTTTTGCAAGCACAAGAACCCGGGTTCGATCCCCGGTAACCACATACCATACTGGGCATGGAGACTCACGCCCAGCAGCAACCAGTACCACATACCACAGTGCCAGGCATGGTGGCTCACGCCTGTAATCCCAGCACTTGGGAGGCAGAGGCAGGAGGATCGCTGTGATGTGAGTTGGAGGCTGAGCTCAGGGCCAGCCTGAACTACAAAGCGAGACCCTGTCTCAAAAAACCTAAAAAAAAAGAACATAAGATAAAAGATTCAAGTACATTCTAAAAATGCATTACACACACAAAAATTGATTTTATCTCAACAATTGGAATCCAAACAGAATGAAATACAAATTGAAGAAATTATTGGTTTTGATATTTCCCGCCCAGAGCAAAGACAGGGGGATTAGTGGCAGAAAGAACCTGAGTTCTGCTGCTGAGTAGTGTCATCACCCCTGTTGGATTTCTCGAGACCTTACCACTCACTTCTCCACCCTCACGTCCCGGGGTCGGGTCCGGCATCTCCGTCATGGCGGATTCCATTTTCCAAACAATGAATCTCTTTTTCCCCCTCAATGAAATGTGTTATTAAGAGATAGGAATTTGAATGTGCAATACAAAACCTGCGGGCTCAGCATGGTGGTACACACCTCTTGGGAAGCTGAGGCAGAAGGATTGGGAATTTGAGCCTAATCTCGGTAGTTGAACGACCTAGTGAGACTTTTTCTAAAAATAAAATATAGGGCCAGGGATTTAGCTCAATAGTACCAGCACCTGCCTTCCAAGCATAAGGTCTCAAATTTGATCTCTAATCACACACATACACACAAAAAAACCTAAATTAAAATAAAACACAAAAATGGAGCCTGGGATGCAGAGAATGAGAGAGAAGAGATCAATATGTTTTCTGGCTCCCGAAGACCTAGAATCAACTTTACTGGCTACTCCATAGTTTGTATCCTGCCAGCTGTTACAGACCTTTCCTGGTTTTTTTTTTGTCAAACAGATCTGAGATTATATACAAACCAGCCAGCTCCTTCAAAGCTGTATGACTTAGTGAAAGTCACTCGGGGGCTTTCTGAACTTCAAACTCTTATCAGAAAGAGCCTACTGCTTCTCTGAGAGGCTGTTAGGAATAAGAAGACACACTTTTCTGTTTAAATATAAACATATATATGTATACATATAATGAGACTGAACTCAAGCCTTCACATCGAGCTACACCCCCAGACCTGTTCTATTTTTTTTTACTTTGAGACCAGGTCTCTGTAAGTTTCTAAGTTGTCCAGGCTGGACTCATACTTGCCCTCTTCTTGCCTCAGCCTCCCAGAGTTCTGGGATTACAGGCTTGCTTTTTGCTTCTCTTTTTTCTCATCAGACCTGCTGGTCTCCCCAGCCCCCGCCCTCCCTAGCCTCCTTCCCTCAAGGGTGCTGTACTCTCACCCAGAGGGCCCGCAGTTGCCCTAATCCCTGACCCAGCTCCTCGACTTGTCACAGGCTGCATCTTTGTCTTCCGAATGTCTTCCTGCAGGCCATCAGTCAGCAGTCATCTGCTGGGCTCTTATCTTATCAGCCCTGGTGGGTGATGCG
>PVIR01027942.1:0-22431 GCA_004026965.1 Petromus typicus
ACTGGTAATTTATTAATCTGTCTCCTTAGCGGTTATTCTATTTGAGATTCCACGTCGTGTTGAAACTATGTTCCCTTCTTACAGTTGGGCTTCACTTTGACAGTAAGGTGACAATTTAAAAGTTTTTGAACAGGGAAATAACTTGGTGATGAAGTAAATATCTTACATACATGGTATATAGGGAGGGTGATTGAGAATTTCACTGTGGCAGCCCTCCACAGATCCATCCACAAAGTTTGATGGCTCATTCATATCCTGAAATAATCAGAAAAGACCCATCATGTTGGGAGAAGTGTCTTCTTAGCTGTGAGAAACACGACTTCACGGAGACGCCGAGCTATTCTGAAGCACTCTCCTTGGGTGGGGGCTTAGTGCACGCTGTTTAAAGCCTAGTGATGACCACAACGACTCTAAAACTCCGTATCACTTTAAGTAGACTGTTAAACCCCTTCTAGTTCCCTTGGCCTTTTAAAATATGTGATCAACGTGTCACAGTGACAAAAATATTGACATAAATTTGTCATAATGACAAAAAATGGTAATGCAGGGCTTAAAGAAATCTCTGATTCCTCTCTCACACACAAGGAGCCTGCCTTTTTTTTTTTTTTCTGTCCATGGCTCATTCATTTTGTGTAAGTATCCATGGTCACTATGATCTTTATCTTCTCTTCTTTATTCCAAAAGCTTAAGTGAATTCTGACATTGGCATAGACCAACCACAAGGTGAGGTATCTTATTTTCTGCTGTAGATACATTCCAGAAAATCTGTATCCAGAAAAAGCTTGAAAATAAAATCATACGTTGAAGAATTTACAATTTAAATGTAAAGAGAATTCATTATGTTCTTTATCAATAGATAAGATTTTGTAGGTGAGACTGCCTTAAATAGGACATAACAAATGCTAGAGTAAGTATTTGGGGTCATTTATTATTCTGAGCTGCAGAATTCTCTCTTTTGGAACAATGACTCTGTAACAATCAGAGCCTGTATTTCCTGAGGATATCCAAATCACTTCTTTGTGGTTTGCCTGCTTGTGTGAACTCGAGTCCTTTCATATGTCTACTTTGTACCAATCTGTCTTGCAGATCCAAGTGTCCAGCAAGGCCCCAGGTCAGCCAATGTGCTTATAGTTGGTCTGTGGGTGAACTACAAGCTTCTTTCAGCCTGCCCAGAACTAAGCAGGTCTTCATGGCTAGCCGAGATTCACTTACAAGTTTCAGCAAATGGATAGCAGAGAAGATGTTAATGACACTGACATGCTTCCCATATTGAGAAAAACACAAACAAAGGAGCCACCCTTGGACGTCTCAGGATGTCCCAGAGACATCTCATTAGACCCTGCCTCTGGGCCAAATAACACAAATAACACCTGGTTGAGTGAAATTTTAAGGGGTTGACCTCAGAGTTGTCATTTCCCATCCTAAACTGAATGCTTGTTCTCAGGTTCATGCCTTTTCTGTTTCCAGTTCCACCTTGAACACAAGCTGGGATTCCAGCCTTCTGGACAGCTTCGCCCAGTGAGAGGCACTGGCAAAAAGCTGAAGTATTGGAGGCAAGAGACGCCAGAGAACCCTTATGCTCTGGAATTCCCAGCAGTGGTACATCTCAGTGAGCTACAGCTTCCACAAGACAACACCTTTGTGGGCAGATCCACAGTGATCTGATTCTGTACTCGGCACTGAGACACTGCATCCCCTCCTTTTCCTGCAGTCCCAGCTCCCAGCTTTGCCAGTTTCTGAACTACCTCCCCTGCTTGGATGGCTAACATTTCCAGAGGTCACCAAGTAAGGGACACTTACAAGCCACAAGCCATCAAATTTTAAGCTCTTCTCCGGTTCTCGGGGGTTTGCATAGAGCTCTTGTATTTCCTTCTTCCACCAGGCAGTTGTACTATTACGAAAGAAGTCAGGAAAAGCAACGTGGGCCCGGTAGAGCTGCAAAAGGAACACGTACTCTTTGGCTCCACTCATTCCAGAAGGGCAGTTTGGAACAAGGTGTCTATGCCACCAGCTCAATCTCTGTCGAACCTTAGTTGGTTACTGCTGCAGAATTCACAGAATTTACAGGAAGGCTGCTTTGACCTTAATTTTCTTAGAAAATGTTGATGCCATTTTATTTTGTCTGCATTTTTTATATATTTTTACTTGTTTCTTGAGACAGGATCTTTTTTATCATTAAGTTTACTGGTACATTTAGATATATGTAGTGACCACATTCACCAAGTAGAATTTATATCTGTGCATGACATCTCGATTCATATTTTTCCCATTCCCCTGCCCTCCCTTCTAGTCCTTTGTATTTACACAAACTCTACACAAACTTTTTCCATTTTTCCTTTCTTTTCTCCATTTTTCTTCTTGCTTCCTTCCTTTCCCTCTCCCCTCCGTTGCGTTTATTCCTATTTGAACATTTCCTTCCTATTTCATAATATCTATTATACATTTTGGCCCTTATTTACACTTTCAATTTCTCATCAAAGAGAGCAAAGTGTTATTACATTGTTATTGTTATTATTGTTGTAATATAATAACATTATTATTGTTATAATAACAATATGTTATTTACATGTAGGTTTGGTTTGTTTCACTTAAGAATACGTCTCTAGATGCATTCATTTTGCTATGTCTCAAGATTATCCTTCTTTTTTATTGATTTGATTGATATATTTTATATTCACATAATCACACTCAACATTAAGGATTTGTACTGGTATAAGATACAACTTAATTCTTAACTTTTTCCATTCCTGTTCCCACCCAATAACCCCCTGCCTTCTATCGGCATAAGCTTTGCTTCTTGAATTTTTAATTCAAGGTGGCGTTCGGCCAGAAATGATGAACAAATGACCACATGCACGTTGGAACAACTTAGCCAATGGGTACAGTACTTGTCCACCTGGGTAAAACACATAAGTATTTAGATATTTAGGACAACGCAGGCAAAATCTACGCACAACTGTACCTTAACCTGAGTCTCCTGGTCAAGGGATTCATTTATATTTATGATGGGCAGCTCTGGCCAGACCTAAAGAAAAAGAAAAAAACCCAAAATCTTTAAAAATCATTGTGTGTAGACCATGATGTGTTTCATATTTTAGACATGATGACAAACATCTGAACAAAACGGTAGAGTATCTTTATTATAGATTAAATTATGAAAGTAGAATACATGAAATTTTGCTAGATGCAAGTAGGGTACAACTCTTTATTCATTCTGTTAATTTTTATAATTTCATATTTTGAACTTAATAGGTAAATAATTTTTTTTTTGAGATAGAGTCTTGCTTTGTAGTTCAGGCTGGCCCCGAGCTCACTATCTAGCCCAGGCAAATCTCAAACTCACAGAAATCCTCCTGCCTCTGCCTCCCAGGTTCTGGAATTATAGGCATGCGCTACCACACTAGACACTGATTGCTGGTGGGTGTGAGTTACCATGCCTGGCATTGTTGTATGTGGTTACAGGGGATCGAACCCAACCCTTGTGCTTGTAAGGCAGATGCCAGAATCACTGAGCTAAATTCCCAGCCCAATACACCCCCCTCTCTTGTAGGGTTTATCTTGACTGAGATTTAATTAGGAAATGATGCTCACTTTGCATGCATTTACAGCAAGTGTATACATAAGTACTATATAGTATTCTGCACTCTTGGAGGGAAACATAAGAGTAAAAGGAAGAGCTAAAACAGTTATTGAGGGATTCACAAGAGATGAGATTTGAGTTACTCTTGAGCAGCAGATATTATCTGGGGAAACTAAGAAGCCAACATTCTAAGTGAGCAGAGCACATATGCAGTGACATCCTAGAGTCACACAAAAGACTTTGAATCCAGGATCAGGTATGAGCATCTACAGTGAAGAAATCTATCTCATATACTGTGGAATAAGTCATATACATGTGCAGGCAGACTAAGGAATCCAAGAAGACAAGAGAAAGCAGGTCTCTAAAACGTAGTGACTCATTTATATAACAGACTGACTAGGTCAAAGGGGAATACTTGTTTTAAGTTTAAATATCTGGGAAACACAGATTTCAGAGACTCTCTGAATGGTTCTTCATGTCTGCTAAATGTCCATAAATAGTGAGGACATGAGAATATTTCCAGCCCATAACATCACGCTCAATATTTTAGAGTACCACATTTGTAGCTTAAGTTTCATTAGTATTTATTGAGATAATCAGCATTACATACACTTTTACTCTCAATTTATTAACTGCCCTGCAAATTTTCCAGGATTTATTAAAAATCTCTTAGTGAAGATTTTGATTAATTACAGACACTTTCCCTAAGCCTTACCTTTCCCCACACAATATCACTGGAGTCAGGCCACTTAATAAACACATTGTTTTCTTTTCCTCTGGTGAACGGGAGATAATGTGTCTCATTTCCAGAAATGGCTGCATCCTACCATGAAAGAATTTAAAACAGAGAACGTGATAGAGTTTCAAACACCTCCAGGGATAATCTTCTCAAGAAACTTGATAATGCATTGTGCAGAAATAAATAAATATCCATGGACAATGTGACCTACATGTACTGGATACATTACTGCAACCAATTGAAATGGAAGGTTGCCACTGGTACTCAAAATAAGATATATAACCATTATAAAGCGCAATCTTTTTCAAAGGCACTAAGAATCTGACAATAAATAAGGGAGTCTTCCTATAGTATAGAAAGTAACCACCTAGAGTTTAAGTCATGAAATGGAAAAACTCCTGTAGCAATTGAAATATGACATGACATGAATAACACAGAAATCAATTTAAGATAAAAGAATGTGGGGGGCAAAAGAGTGTATTGATGTTTCTCCATAAAATTCTTGAGAAAAAAAATGCTAATGTTTGAAAACAATCCCTAGAGTGAAACTAGTTCAATAGGACATTACCTTCAAGCAGAAAGAATAAATTCATCACATTTCAGAGTAAAATAACAATAGTTCTTATTCTTGGTCCAAGTTGTTCATCTAAAAAGGCCTGTCTAGTTCACCCCCTCTCATACTTGCACTAAGTTTTCTCTATGATATTATACTACTTCACATTTATCATATAAGTTGTCACTATCTGAAATTATTGTTTTAACATCCATTTATCAGCTGTTTTGATGTACTAGAATAAATGTCCTTTCAGAAAAGATGTTGGCTTACCACTAATTTAGACTACACACACACACACACACACACACACACAAACACACACACACACACACACACTATCTAGAACAGAGATTTTCAAATTCCCAGTATTAGTAAATCCTTTAATTAATGAACAAATAAAAATCATGCTCTAATTTTGGAAGTTAGAAGAGGGAAATATTTGCAGGTAACTACTTCCGTATTTACCGAGATATAGCTTTTAATACAAAATAATAAGTTGGTATTCTGGATCTTAGTTGTTTGTGAGCATAGCAAATGGGAGATAAGTCCTCTGGGGCTCCCCACTCCTGAGTGAAGATTCATCTTAAGAGATTGAACCTTTTGAAGAAATATGAGTGAAGACACAGTTGTTCTTTCTAAGACATAATTCGCATCAGTGAGACACTATATATCTATATCTATCTATATGTATATCTATATACACACATATATACATAAATACATAAATATATTTACATATATACATATATATCTGTATATATGTATATATACATAAATGTATATTTTTCAGGGTTTCTGGTTACAGTTCTTTTCACCCTACTAAAAGCATTAGTGAATTACATTCCTGTAACACTCCGCTACGAAAAATAAATGCAGTATCAGAAAGCACTTTCTCGTAAAAGCCATTTTCATCTGTTCTTTGCCTTTTTCAAACTTAAAAAATAACCACAGAGTCACAAGAAATGCATAAGAAGCTTTCTTGTACCTTTCAACTAATTTCTTTCTGTGTTTTTTGTTAGTTTGTTTTGGGTTTGTTTTTTGTTTTTTGGTATGGTGAATATAGACAATGAGAAAGACATTTAATCGGCCTCAATACTTACCAAAACGAGAACAAATCTTGTCCCATTTTTCTTCATTCGCTCAATGAGGAGACCAAGGTTTTGAAAGCTGGGGCTGAGGGTGAAGTCCAGCTTCCGCTCCATGTAATCGATGTCTACGTGCTGGACATCCTACAGCAAGAAACAAGCAAGGTCCCCAGGGTCTCAGGTCCCCCTGCCGCAGTACCTACAGGCCACACCCGTTGCTCTGCCGGCTGCAGACCCTGCTGCACTCAGAGCCCATTTCTCTAGCTCCCTACACTGATTCTGCGGGCTGAAGCGGCTTTTTGATTTCTGTTCCCAGCTCGCTGGCCCCATTCTCCTTCTGTTTTCCCACCGGGAACTCTCGGCTTTCCTTCCCTTAATTCATGTCTTTCTTACTCTGCAAATCTAAAACTAAGTGATCCCATCAAACTACTAATTGATAGGTTCAAGCACAGAAAGTGAGACTCTTTTTTTTAGGGACAAACAATATCAATTTTTCCCTATAGTACCTCACTGAATCTATATATTATAGAACTATATTATTTTATAGTTTTCTAGAGTATATGACCTCTCTCTCTGCACAGCACCAAATCAGATTTCTCCACATGAAACTCACTCAATCTATGTTTGCTGAATGATAGAGAATGAAATTAATATTAGAGTGAAAAAAGAAAAAAACATTTCTGTTTAGGCTGACAGTGATAATCACTTGTATTGCCTAGGACTTTAGGTAAACTTGTTTGGAAAAAGACAGACTTGAGAGTAAGTCAAAACTTGAAAAAGAATGAACTAGCATATTATTAGCATAGACTGCTTTAATAAGAAAGATCTATGGATTTCTCTTCATATAATTTTCCTGCATTTTCTCATTTCTGTTTAATAAGCATGTAATAAAATATATATACATATATACACTGATGCACATGTCAAATTGTCTTTGATGAGAACATCACAGCACCGTGTTTTCTGTCTTCTAATCCTTAATTACCCTCCACAGTCTCGGGAGGTGGATTGAAAGCTGCAAAAAAGAATGAATATGGAACACTGATAAGGAGAGAAGGAGCATGCTCCGTGGGGGATTCTGTTCCTTCACAACTGACTAGACTGTTCCGGGTTTCCGTGGAGAGCTAACCTGCCTGTGTAGGGATGTGTGTTAGAGAAAACGGAAGCTCTCTGCTAAGTGTTTCTTTTCATATTGTCACTTGTATTCCCCTTTCTACGTTCCTACTTCCTTGGGCCCCCCATGGATACAGCAGGATATCCCAGTAAGAGGCAGTGAGTGTCTGTATCTTCTTTCTACCAACCCCTGAGGGTTTAGGCAACTCTTAGTTTTGAACTTTTTTCTGTAGTAATGTTAAAAGGCAATGTATTTCTTACAGGCATAGCTCCATGGCTACATTTTTGTATACTAAAACAATCATAACAATAATTTCTTTGCTGCTATTTTCAACATAAAATACAAATTCCCATAACTAGAAACCAGAAGCTGAGTGACAATATGAAAGCTGAGTTTCATACATAAGGAATCTGGGCTGCCACCATCGCTTCCTGCAAACTGGAGATTTCAGAATCACTCTGGTATCCACGGCGACCCAGCTGGAATCCCAAGGCCCAGTAGGGAATCATGGCTGGCCGACCGATCAACTGGAATAGAGAACTATTAATTATAGTGTATCATCATACATTGCCCACACCTAACAAATTATCATGTCATACTCCACAAATATGTACAAAGATCACACACACACAAGTGTTAACACTTTTTAAAACGTGAACAAAATGGGCCCAAGTAAACGTCCCGGTGAAGAAGTGGTGACTGGTTTATAACGCAAACAAACGGCACATTTCTACTGAGTATTGTCTGACATATAAATCCCCACTCAAGAAAAATAAGGAAGGCAGATAAATGAGAACAGTTATGTACATGCAGAATGATGGAAGCATTGTTTCCTTAATTCTGCAGCCATTGCTCTAGGAAACCAAAGGACCTGACCTTTGTTACTGCTGAGAGATTATTAGGTGATGCTCCAGCAAGCAGTGAAGAGACAAATGGGGTGTTTGTCTGTCAGATATGACTTTAACATCCTGAAACACTATAATCTGACTTTTCAGAAATACAAAACAGAGTAGGGACACTCCTGGCTAGGAAGAAAAATAAGCTGGTATATCTCAAGGTTAAGAACATGGCTATAATACCCAACATATCCTCAGTGATTTATTAGTGGATAGAATGGCTTCCCACCTCAGTGTACTGCTGAGTTACAAGCTCAGGGGTTGGTCCCAAAACCATGTAAAAGTCCAAAATTCCTCCGACAGTGCGATATGTCAGGGCAGGAGTGGGCTGGAGTATTACATCTATAAAATTAATAAACAGAAAATAGATTAGGAAAATACATGGAGTTGTAACTCACCCTGCTGAAGAATCTGCCCTCCAATTTGCCATTTTAATTCCCATTCCTTAGTGCCTGGATCCTCTAATAAGCCCTTTTTCACCCAGTGAAATCAGAGATGGATTTTTAGGTATTCTAAACACACTCTGCTATCTCAACAATTGATATTACTTTGTGAAAAAGATCTCAAGTGACCCGGCAAAATACAGGGCCATGCTTACTCAAAATTTTATACTTAATACATTATCCAGAGAACTATGTAAATCTTGAATAAAGAGATGAGTGAGTGGAAGGTTAATGTATCTATGTTTTGCCCTCAACTTTATTTCTAATGATATCCCAGGACAGCAGTCACAACGTGTTGATGGCAGTGCATAGAGAATGCGCCTCTGTCCTACCCATGGCGTTGCTGTTCAGCAGAAGCACTCCATGGGCTCTGCCGTCCTCTTCCAATCCCATGTAGTAGGGATGGACACCATAGGAATTCTTCTTGTACTGGTAACAAAAAATCAAGGAGGTGATAACAAAGTGAGGCTCTATTCAAGTATTTCAGACCATTACTCAGAGAGCAAACTCATACTAATGATGCAACCCAAGGCCACATTCCCAGTTGAGCCTTCTTTGACATTCTCTCCCACCCCACCTGAAAGCTGCATCCTCTCCCCCTACACTCTCTTTTTTCATTGTTACATAATTCTACCACAGCACCAATTACACTGTCCTATTATGATTTCCACGCCTTTCGCCTTAGTCTATAAGCCTCTGGAGAGCAAAGGAAATATCTTATTAAATTTGAAGCAAGGGGGCTGGGGATTTAGCTCAGTGGTTCCAGCACCTGCCTTGCAAATGCAAGGTCACAAATTACATCCCAGGTAATTTATTGTATTGTATTACAAATAATTATAATTATTATTATAAATAATTATTATTTAAATAATAAATAAAAATAATAACAATTATTATAAATAATTGTATTACATACATTGCTGGGCATGGAGACTCACACCCAGCAGCAATCAGTACCATATACAACAGTGCTGGGCATGGTGGCTCACGCCTATAATCCCAGCACTGGGAGGCAGAGACAGGACGATTGCTGTGAGTTCAAGGCTAAACTCAGGGCCAACCTCAACTACAAAAGCAAGATCTTATCTCAAAAAAAATATTGAAGCTAGTTACTTAGCAACCTCTGGAACACATAATATTTTAAAAAGAAGCTTTGTATGTATATCTACATATCTTTCATACACAAAAGAGCATAATGTGTGACCACTTATAAGCAAGAATAAAATTTATCATCATTAGGTAAAAGATATAAATTTACATAAGGGAACCTGATTATTAATTTTATTCCTGTTCTCGGGCCAGGGATTTAGCTTAGTGGTCCCGGCGCCTGTCTTGCAAGTGCAAGGGCCCAGGTTCGATCCCCGGTAACCACATACCTATACTGGGTGTGGAGACTCACGCCCAGCAGCAACCAGTACCACATACCACAGTGCCGGGCGTGGTGGCTCACGCCTGTCATCCCAGCACTCGGGAGGCAGAGGCAGGAGGATTGCGGTGATGTGGGTTGGGGGCTGAGCTCAGGGCCAGCCTGACCTACAAAGCGAGACCCTGTCTCAAAAAAAAAAAATTTCATTCCTGTTCTTACCGCTGGTGGCTCGTCATGGGCAAACATCCCCCACGTGCTCCAGCTCATGTTCCTTCTGAGTGTGGTGTGTTCAGTTTCCCCAAAGCCATAGAGGTACTGAGAGGGGAGGCGAGTGGAGATGGAAAGCAGCATATCGTTGAAGGTGAAGCCTGGGAGTTGAGAATCCCAGCTGCAACACAAAGCAGCCCACACACATAGTGAGCAGAGGGCATTTGGATGCTTGGCTATTGAACATCTGGATGCAGGTTTTTTTTTTTTTTTTAAGGTTTTTTGAGACAGGGTCTCGCTTTGTGGTTCAGGCTGGCCCTGAGCTCAGCCTCAAACTCACATCACAGCAATCCTCCTGCCTCTGCCTCCCAAGTGCTGGGATGACAGGCGTGAGCCACCATGCCCGGCCCTGGTATGTGGTATTGGTTGCCACTGGGGTGAGTCTCCACACCCAGTATTGTTATGTGGTTACCGGGGATTGAACCCGGGTCCTTGCGCTTGCAAGACAGGCGCCGGAACCACTGAGCTATATCCCCGGCCCTGGATGCAGTTTTGAACATGGAATCACACTGGCCGTGACAAGAGCCACGACTCTGTAACAAAGCTCCACGCTTGCATTTTTATTTTTGTGGTTTTCAGGACTGAGAGCTCCTTTCCTAGACCATGAGTTCATTGTGGGCAATGATTGTGTCTCATTTATTTCTTTACTTGTGGTTCTCAATGCCTGGCTATCAGTTTAAACACATGTAAAAAAAAAAAAAAAAAAAGAAGGAATCGCTTTCTGATAGAAAACGTAAAATTCTTAAAACAACTTCTCTCGATAGGTCAGAGTGCTCACTGAAGAAGTGACAAACCTCTACTGGGACGGGGAAGCTCCCCCAGTCGGAATCCAGACCTTCCACAGCAGAACAAGGGAGGGGAGATGGCTACTCACAAGTCCTCCCATGCTTAACATTACAAAAAGGCCTCAGGCCCACAGTTTGAATGGAAGCAAAGATTAGAAGAAGCTGTTTTTTCTCCTTACTAATCTTCACCCATCTGTCCTTCTCTTCAGTTATTATTTTTTAGTGAAGCAAAATACCAAAGAGACATATGTTATCTGTTGTGTTGACCAAACAGAGCTTACAAGAACAAAGAGAACGTTACTTTCTTTTTCTGAAATCAAACACTTGTTTTTTAAACCTTTGATTAATTTTCAAGTTAATGACAAATTCCTTAATGAGGTAGGCGGAAGTTGATTTACTCTTCAACAAACCCACATAATTATATAAAGAGATACCTCTGAAATTAATATTTCACTTGTATAATTATATTTCCACTCTAAATAAAACCATATAAGCCATGCTTACATGACAGTACCGGAGCTTTTGCGTAGAACCTGGATTCCGAAAGGATTGGTCTGAACCCTGACATCATAGAGGCAGTTCTCAGGGGAGGCGACTGGAGAAGGAGGGGTGTTCAGTGGCACTGGGACCTCATATCTCTTATTAGTGGAATCAAAGATCTGTCAAAGAGATAAAAGCAAACTCTCTCTGATAGAGCATCAGACCCAAGACCTCTAGGCCAGTCCCCATAATCAGTTCCTATTTTTTTTCTAGTTTGAAGCACAACAGGAAGCACCAGAAATCCCTGATCAGTAGTGTGAGCCCGGCCATCCTACTGTGTCTGACCCAGACTTCGAACGTTAAAAATCCCTCTGTAATCCCCATTTGAAACTAATGAGAAGTCTTCCTGTAGAGAACTTGTGATTTAATCTGAAGAATTTTGTAGACTGAATGTGTGTTAATATATGTGTGCAATATTAACATATGTGCATGTAAATGGATAAGAACATGAGTTATTGTGTATGTGTGTGAGAGTGTGTATGTGTGCATGTGTTTCAGGAACCAGAGAAATGAGCTTTAGTATGGATGCTAAGACAGCTCTACTGTTTGAGATTCTGGAGTCTGGCTTTCCTGTCGCTACACCTTCTCTTTTGTACCCAGCACTCATTCCACCTTCCCTAACCAGACTGGTCAGTAGAAAAAAACAAGAAAAGTGAAATGTAACAAAAGGACAGGGAGCATTCCCATCACAAGTGATCATCGCCTTCTCTGTACCATCATTAGCCCACAGCTAATGATCTGGGGAAGTTTTCCCTAGAGCTCTGCTTTTCAAAACTTCATTTCTCACCTCAAAAGCAGCAGTATTGCCTGGTATCTTGCTAGAGGTGTGTAGATGCTGAGCTTCTAACCCAGACCTTCATTTTCACAGGAGGATGGTTCACAACACATTCAATGTGAAAAGAAGTGTTGAGAGAGGAGCTGTCCAAGCCTGTGTCCAAAGCCCCACTTGGGTACCGCATACCAGAAATGTGCTAGTCTAAACTGAGATTCATTGTAAGTGCAAAATGCATACAGAATCTGACGACAGCAACATTAAAAAAAATTGTGAAATATCTCCATATTTAAACTTGGATTTCAAAGTGAAATGAAATCTATTTTAGCACATTGGTTAAATAAAATATTACTAAATTTAATTTCACTTATTTTTTAAAGTACATTTTTTTAGAAAAGTACTCCTGCTAGGAAACATGGGTGGCTCGCACTGTATTTCTCCTAAGAAGAGCAGAGAAGTGGCTCTCAAAGTGTGGCCCCTTGACTTGCTGCATCAGCATGGGCTTGGAATCAGTGGAAATGTGAATTCTCTGGGTGGCCCAGCCCAGATCAATAGAATCTGAAACTGTCGGTGGAACCTTGTAGTGTGGGTTTTAAGATGCACATGACTGATGCATATTAAAGTTTGAAAACCAATGAGTTGGGGCTGTGTAGCTCAGTGACAGAGCACTTACTTAACATGTGGAAGAACAGGGTTCAATACTCAAAACAGAAAGGGGAAAACAGTTTGAAAGCTACTAGTGAAGAGTAGCTAGAAATGTTGCAAGTCAGCTGATACTTTTCCTAAGTGTTTACCACAAAGCTGACTAAAGGCTTATTCTTTAAAGAGTAATGATAATTATAGACAATTCACAATCCTGATGGATCTAAGATCACATCCACTTTTTTTATCTGTATTCTTCTAGGCATCAGCTCCTGCATGAGCAAATAAAAGACTTGAACAAAGTCTTCCATTGGTTTTCATCTACACTTAACTGTAGTGGTAAACTAGAAACTCCATTCTGAGAATCAGACCCACAGCATAGGAATTACCTTGACCTGCAGCATGTTCTCTGTGTGGTAAACCACACTCAGTCTGAGGGGGTGGATCTGTCCAGAGAGAGGACCAGAGACAACAGAGGCTGTTGACCGTGGTGCTGCTGTTGCTTTTGCAGATGCCAGGGTCGCTAAGAGGACCAGGTCAGCAGTGATGCCTGTGGGCAGGTACTGGATGTTACTGGCAGCGTAACGAGGGATGGTGTCATGAAAACAGGTGGGCACGCCAGGAGCAGTTGTGTGCTGAAATAGCAAGGGGAATCCTTGGTCAGCTTCTGACACCAATGAAACTCTAATTAATGAAGGAGCTAGTTATCACAGGCTCGGTCTTAGACAGCTTCACTCATTGTTGGTGGTGGTTGAATTATGTTCCCTTCCCAAAGCCCTAAGTCCTAATATATAAATGTGACGTCCCGGACATAGGATCTCTGTGAATGATCATATTGGGTGAGGTCATTATGATGGGCTCTACTGCAGCGTGACTGGTAATCTTGTTAGAAAAGGAAGTTTGGACACAAGGTAGTCGTACACAGGAGAACACCATGTGATCGTGAAGGCAGAGATCAGGATGATGCAGTGGAAGCTAACACATGCCAAACATTGCCAGCATACCACCAGAAGCTAAGCATAAATCACGGGAAAGAATCTTGCTCACAATCCTCAGAGGGAATCAACTCTGATAACTTGACCTTAGACTTCTAGACTCTGGGTGTGTAAAGAAATAAATTTGTATTGTTCTGAGCCACTTAGTTTGTGGATCATTTGTTAAAGCAGCCCTACAATATCTCTCTCTCTCTCTTTCTCTCTCTCTCTCTCCTCTCTCTCTCACACACACACACAGACACACACAGACACACACACACACGCGCCTCCTCTAATGAGTGTATAGTAACAGATAACAGGCATTCCAACCTGAAGCCTGGAACTGTCCCATCAATCAGGGTCCTGCTCCCAGAGTCCTTTTTGCCCCCGATCTGGTCTCAAACGAATCACTACATTTTCCTGGCTTTCATTCTCTCAAATGGAGAAGGACCAGCTTTATCTCATCCCTCCTGTTTAGGCTTTCCGATATATAGATGAAAAACAAATTTCCTTAAAATACTCAGTGTACAGTGCACACTCAGTGTGTGTTCTTATGTCTCATATTTGAATGATGTAGCTGGCAAGTGACATGAGTTCTTCTGATTCAGAATATCCGGAGGAAATTTTGATCACTCGTCATGCAGAGTGGACAAAATGCATGTTGGCACACTGCGGTGATGCACTTTGAACCATCGTGTGAAATGTCTTCTAGGTTCCTAGGTGCTCATGAGGCAATTTTAATAACTCAGTATGGTTACTGTTCCTGATCGTTACCTTCCAAAGGCACCCCCGCTGCCTGCAGCTCTCCTCAGAAGCAGAAGGATCTTCTGGGTAACAGTTGAACTTCTCCACATCTGTGACTGAGAGATTCCATTCAATAGAGAATTCTTGTCCCAAGGCCAGTCCCTTGAGAACAGTGATGGTCACCACCTAGGAAAAGCAAAAGGAGAAGAAGCTGGTGACAAATGAGATGAGGACAAAGTTCTTGTATGCTGATCTGGATATCAAGAATATTGAACCTAACAATTCTTCCAATATCACTTCAAAACACTCTAGCCTAACCTGTCCCTGACTTTTTTACCGCATGGAGTCATTGTGGATGTAAGGAACAAGAAGTGCCTGCACCATGACAAGGAGGTCAGATCATGGACAGAACTGTCATTTTGTTCTTTTGGCGTGGTATTTATTCAGTTGAATAATGATGGCAATAATAGCAACAGCCAAACCTTACTGAACACTCATATGAGCCAAGTACCGTGATAAGCACTCTACTAGCACTGTGTCCAATAATCCTGTGAAGTGAACCCATGCTGTGAATACGACCGCTGACTCACAGATTAGAAAATCGAGGTCCAGAAAGGTTTAATACTTTATCCAAGATCTCATAGATGGAGACAGTGCACCTAGGACTACCACATTATTCTAACCCTAGAAACAAAGCCCTTATCCTTCACTGTTTATTTTCAAGATTTTCAAGATGGAAGATGACAAACCTAAAAAATAATTACCTTACCAGCATCTGAACAGTTAAGTACTAATCATAATCTTCTGTCTGAATAACTCACTAAGAACAAAACTAGATTTCCCTTTGTGCTTTTTCTCATTATCATTTTCTGGAACAGTATAAAAATAAAGAAGAAGAAATAGCACCTGTCTTAGAGTCTTTAACTTCAAGGTAGGGACAGATGTCTATGCCATGGCTTAGACTGAAAATGTTGCCCAAGTATTATCTGTATAGGGGTGGTGACTTGATGAGTTCACAGCTGAATGTGCTGCCAGGCCAAGGGTGGGTCACTGGGACCATGACTCTGGAGGGTACATCTCTTGCTCAGACTCTTGCTTTTCCCTGCTCCTTGGCTGCCATTAATTGAGCAACCTTCCTCTGCCAGGCCCTTCCACCATGCCACTTCTGCCTTACATTTTTCCAAACATGGGATGGCTCCTTGGAAACTATGCACCAAATAAACCTCTCCTTTAAGTTATGTTGTCAAATATTCTGTCCCAGGAACAGAAAAATTGACTAATAGAGTGTAAATATTCTCCAAAACTAGGCCAATACATGGATCATTGTTTTCTCTATGTTACTTGTGGGGCCAGTGTGTATATTTTTAAATTGGTCTCTTCACTTAAGTTCCCAACTCTCAGTATCTTCTTGAAAATCCTAATGCATACAAATTGTAGGCACCTAGGTATCTCACCCCCTCCCCATGATGTGGTGGCTCTCCTACCAGGCTAGTTATCCCCGTGTCTGCTTGAAGTCAAAAGAATGAGGGAGGCCCCTTCTTGGAATCTTAAGACAGGGCTTTCTGAGAAGGCACAATACAATGGAAGAACCCCTCACCTTTACTGAAGCCCTGTAGACAATGCTTGAGATGGGGGTGGAAGCATTGTCCACTACGATGGTAAAGTTAGACGGCTCCTTGTCCATCCCCAAGATTCTGATACTTGTAAACATGAGGTTGTTGGGGTCCACGTAATTATTATTCCTAACCTTTGCCTGTAGACGGTTCTAAGAGAAAAAGGAAGTCAGTTTAGAGATCAGGCACATCACATACAATTGTCTTTCTTCAGAGATCTGAAGTTTTTCTTTTTTCTCTGGTTCTCAATGTTGCCCGATGATTGTCAGGGAAAATACTGACTCAGGCATTTGAAATCTTAAGGCTTTCAGGAATATTCCTATTTCCTTGATCCACTGGTTCTTTACTGTATTCTATTATTCAAATTATATGAGGCTGACATTACCGGAGTTTCAAATGGATACAATGGTATCTAGAATGCAAACCAAAGACAAAAGCACATCCAGTGACCCAAAAACATGCAAAGGTAACGACAGACATGCGCAAGGTGTCCTCACAAAAAATGGTATATTTTTACATTCAATAAATCAAAAAGATATACTTCCATTAATTTCCCCTCAAACATGTCTCATTTTGAGCACATTTGTCTCCTTGTTCTAGCCACTTCCTGAAGCAGTTCTGGAAGTCCCCTTTGACAAGTGTCATGAGTTGTGCTGTCATGGCTGCCTTGAGGTCCTGAGTCAATGTCAAAACATTTCAAGGTTGTTTTGACTTTGGAGAAGA
This sequence comes from Petromus typicus, assembly GCA_004026965.1. NCBI lineage: Eukaryota > Metazoa > Chordata > Mammalia > Rodentia > Petromuridae > Petromus > Petromus typicus. Next base: position 16,840 of record PVIR01027942.1, read on the forward strand.
GTCAGAGGGAGATCGAGTGAGTAAGGTGGATGAGGATACATGGTACTGTTTTTATTTGACAGACGTTGCTGTGTGTGTTTTGAAACAATTCACGATAGAATAGGAAACAATTCAAAGCAAAGAAGCGTATTTTGAGGGAGATTAATGGCAGTATGTCTTTCACTGTAACGTTTTTTAAAAATTTTAAGCATTCACCATGTTTTGATCATACTTCAGACACAAAGTCTGCATATAACTTTTTCTTTGCTTTATTACTAAAAATAAGAGCTAAAATTGACTATCCACTGTGTTCCAGGTACTCTGCTAAGTATTTTCCGGATATTGCCTCCTTCAAATCTCCCAGAAGACCATGAGGTTAAAACATAATTAACCCCAGTTTTCACATAAAGATACTGAAGCATAGAGAGGTTAAAATAACTTATTCAGGGAACCAGAGTTCAAAAGGGATAAAGCTGAGTAAGGCAAAGGTGAAGGTAGAATTAAACACTAAAGAAAAAAGGGTTACTTCATTGATTACAAAGCATAGCAGTTCCACTCAAATATGCCTTAAAGGAATACTTGATAGAGGGGCCAGAGTAACACAGTGGAAAAAGAGGAGTCATTTCAACAAAGAGTGTTACAGCAAGGCCTGTGCACAAGCAAAAAAAAAAAAAAAGGGAGCCTCAAACTAAATCTTACATCTTATAAATCAATTCAATTCAAAATAATATAAATCAATAAATCAATTCAAAATAATCACTGGATATATGGAAGAAGCAAAACTGAGACTTATTGGTAAAAATAATAGAAAATATTGAGAATCTAGAGCCAGGAAAAGCATCCTTACATATGGTAAGAAGAAGCATGATCCACAAAATATAATAATAATAAATTTTATTTAATAAGATGTATTGATATTGTGAAAGTCACTACCACAAGAATGGAAACAGAAGCGCAGAAGTAGAAAAAGATTTGCAACCCGCATATTCAACAGAATACTAGTATTGAAATGTATGAGAATTTTCAAAACTAAATAGTTAAGAAAACAAAGAAGCCAAATAATACAACTAGAAAATGGTGAAATAGTTGGATAAAACATGCAAATGACAAACAGGCCCATGTAAAGGTTTCCATCGTCATCGGACACTGGAGAAAAACTAATGCCAGAAGGAGGTCTCATCACACACCTGTCAGAATGGGTAAGATGAAAAACAGTGACAGCATGTAGTTCTGGAGATGATGCAGAGAACCTATATCATCCATGTTTTGCAGTGGAAATGTAAAACAGTACAGGCATTTTGGGGAAAATCTGCAAGTTTCAAATAAAAGTAGACATGCACTACTGTAAGACCGGAAACTGGATATTTAGGCATTTATGCCAGAGAAATGGAAACTTATGTTCAAACCAAAATCTGTATGGGATTTTTCATAACATGTTTATTTTAATTAGAATAGTCAATGGCTGGAAAGAAACCAGATTCCCTTGATCAAAATTCAAAAATAATCACAGTAAGGAATTTATGATATATGGTCCTTGAAAACAGTACTTACAGAAGAAACAGAAAAATCATACAGAATATATTTCTTCTCAGCTACAGCATCTGAAAGAGTAAGATGTGTGTATCCATTAGTGCAGGAAGCAAAGGAACTGGGGAGTCACTCTTTTCCTCTGATTGCCTTTGCATCTAATTCAGCTCATCTGAGAGCTTGCCATTTTTTTTTATCAACCTGCACAAATTTTTCATGGAGCATTTCCTCCAAACACTCAAAGAACCTCGTATTGCCATTTCCCTGGCATTCTAAAGATTTCGACAGCACTGTAGCCACCTACAGGTTGATTATAGCTTCTGAACTAGATCGTGGGTGGGGTCTTCAAAAGCTTCATTTATGCCACTGGCATCTTTGTATCACTTGTACACATGTAATCAGAAATGCCAAATAAACACTAATAAATTCTAATTCTTTTTATTTTATTTATTTGTTTTTATTAGTATTTGCTCACAGTACATGTTGTGTTCATCCTTTGTGCGGAGTTGGAACACACTCATAGCGCATCCTGATTCCTTTTCATTTCCTTTCTCTTCTCTCCTTCCTCTTCTTCCATTTCTTGATCCCTTTATCATCAGAGAAAGACCTACATCTCTATTTCCTTTTATCTTTCTTTTATCTTGCTTTTTATCGAATTCTATCCATGGTAGGATTTTTATATAATGACAAACTACATTCTTACATAAATTTTCACAGGAAATTACTACAGTGAAAACAATACATCACACAAGCTTTATACTTCCACCTACACTGTCTCTGCAGAGGTACTGATATCGAGAGGGGAGGATGAGGGCACAGAATGCAGTCATGGCTGTTGATAACACAGAAGCTGCGCATCTCAAGTCTATTTTAATGCATTGCACTTGGATTATGAAATTTTCAGAATAACATCTGAATCACTGATTCTACGCTATAGAAATCAGTGATGTAATAGCAGAGATAGCACCTTACTGCCAGCCATGGCCCCATAAGGAAATCTACCTTTAGCCACACCGTCATCCCAGTACAGCTCTCCCTTTGCTTCTCTCTTATAGTCCAAGGCGACAATGAGTCCCAGGGAATTCTGTCGGCTGAAAAGAGCAATTATCAGTTTCAGAGAATTAAGAACAAATGGAAGCATGCAAAATCACTCTCGGTATCCTGTGGTCAGGTCTTCTTAGAGTCTATCTCAGAGACTGAATGGATAACAACATTGTGTGGAAACATGAGAGTTGGGTATAGACAGAAGTATAGGTGGAGTTTAGTAGAGAAAGCATAAGTAAAATGGTAGAAAGAGGCTCTTCCTGCTGAAATCTTGGTGTGTGGTCATTGTAATGAATATTTTAGTGGGTGTTTACCATGTACTAAATACTCCTCTAAGCATTCTACATACGATGTATATAAAGATATGTTATTATTTATATTCATTCATTTAACTCATTATAATGCTTGTGAATTAGATTAGCATCTTCCCTAGTTTACTAATACTAGGCAAAAGCATAGCAAAGTTACCCGCAGTTAACCTATCTGGTATGCTGTCAACCTAGAGCTTAAACTTCAACTGTCTCCAGAAGCTGAGTTCTTAAACCCCAAGCTATGTTGGTTTTCATTTATAATTCTCATCTCTCATTTAATCTGCATTCTCTTGTACACTAAAGAATATAACTAAGGATAATTTCTGGCCATAGAAATCCTCATAAATGATTACTGTAGTCCCATAATACAGATGTGAAGAGCAGTGGAAATGTAAAGAACTGCTACTACATTTAACTCCTCCAAAGCAGACTCAGATGCCGACTCGGAACTAATTCTGAAAGGAGTAGAGAAAGATTGCTGAGTGGACATGTTTTTCTTGGCCCATTTATTCTTCATTCTCTTTGTCTCCCCTGTAGTTCCCTGCACAGTACAGTAACAGAGCTACACCACCAGAAGCTTACCTGGTCTCTGTGGTTGTGTTTGGCTGCTGGGTAGGGAAGATGTAGCCCCCACGAAGGTGGAGCCCTATCCTGTCACCAGGGAGCAGCATGTCCACAAACTGTTTCCTCCACTGCACCGCCACTCCCTAGTCACCGAAGGAGACAGAGCAGATAATTCACTGTGTGGGCTTGAACGTCCCTAGAAATCATCTAGTTGAGCTGCCTCATCTTAAAAAACAGGAGATTGTAGATCCCCCAGTGAAGTGACTTCCTCAAGGTATAGAGACAGCAGAGGGCAGAGCTGAAACTTCAACCATTCTCTTCGTTTTCCTCACACCACACCCTGTGATACTGCCTGGATCTTCAGTGTCCCCGAAAGGCCCACGTGCTAATGGCTTGGTCCCCAGCTTTATGCTACTGGAAGATCGTGGAAACCTAAAGAGGTGGGATCTAATGGGAGGTTTTAGGCTATTGAGACTGTGCCCTCCACGAGTACTGTGGGACCCCAGGCCCTCATTTCTCTTTTCTATTCTCCTGGCAATGAGGTATTTTTGCTCTGCTGTATTCTCCCACCATGATCTTCTCCCTTAGGACCAAAACTATGAGACCAGTCCATCAGAGAGTGGAACTTCTCACATCAGTAGCCAAATAAATCTTTTCTCTTTATAAACTGATCAAAGATGTTTGCTATAGGGACATAAACTTAACATACTATTTCCACAACTGATCTTGAATTTTCTTTTATCATAAAGGTCAATAACTAGGCCAACGGTTAAACAGTATCCAGGTAGATACAATAAATTTCCACTATTCCAGATATTAAGTAATTTGCATATTTGGAAGTCTTCTGCCACAGTCTGAATGCTGATATCTCCCTAAAATTGATATGTTGGAACCTAATACTCAATTGTGATGATAGTACAAAATGGACTTTTGGGTAGTGGATTAAATCATGAAGACTTAACAAGAAGCTGTCATTGGTAAAGCAAAGTGAGCTTTCACCAGACCCTGAATTTGCCAGTGCTTCGGCCTTGGACTTTCTAACCTCCAGCACTACTAGCAATAAAATTCTGTGGCTCACTAATTACCCAGTATAAGGTATTTTGTTACACTCTCCTAATGGACTAAACAACTCACAGGAAAGTACTCTCAATTAGTTGAATGTAAAAATTTTATAGCATTATCCTACCATAGCTTCCCAGAGCTGCTGGTTTATATTACCCTCTGCTAGAGACAGATCTCTGAGAGGGCAGGGGTCACTTCTCTTACCGTCTCATAGTCATACCAGATGTCATCTGGTATATATGCTTTCGTGTGGTCCACACCCTGAGGAGACAAAAGCGATATGTACACTGGCATTTCCCTCTGCAGTGTACACCACTGGGGTCATTCAATTCTACTCATGAAAATACAGAAATTCACAGAGATTAAGAATTAAAAAAAAAAACCCTATATCTAGATATTGAGTTCATTCTGCTCTAATAAATTTTCTAGGGGAAATGCAGAGTTCATTCCCTGATCATGCAAGCTGAGAGTTGGGAGACTGAACCTGTCAGGGTCTCCAAGAGTTTACCAGTTGGGCCACTTCTTGATTAGGAGGACCAGTCATCAGATGAAGAATCTAAAACATCAGCTCAAAGGATTTTAACAGGAATACATTTGCAATATTCATGCTAAGAACCTGATTAATATAATTCTGATCCTTCTTCCACACTTCGATTTTGCTGCCTCGTGCCACTCTTAGGTTAGACACGTGGTCCTTCATGCATGGACTGAGCAACTGTTGCAACAGGGAAATTGTTTTCATCTGCTGGGACATTGTGACCAAGAATTATTACCATTCTAATTTGTAAACTTTCACCATCTCTCACTGATAGTCATTTTTAGATTTGAATGTAATTACAAATACTCAGGACTTAATTCATTCAGATGGCTGATTCATAAAGCCATGAAGATAAGTACAATATTCCACTCTATTATTTAGATTACAGACATACTTCATGTAAAACAGGTGTGATGAGGAGTCCAGGGCCCCATAAGAACTGCTCATGGATATCCCATGTAGTTGAGTCCCGGTAGAACCTTGAGAAAATACAGCAGGATGAGGAAGGAAGAATTTCTAACACAGGACAACAGCCCATTGTGTGTTCTAACTGAGCTTGTTACCACT
>PVIR01027943.1:0-22570 GCA_004026965.1 Petromus typicus
AAAAAAAAAAAAACCTCCCTAGTTACTAACACAGCAGTCCATGAGAACTGGCCTCCCACCCTCTCCACACGAGACTGCAGCTGTCACTTATTTCAGAATAATCCACCTCTGCTCACCCGGCCATCGAAGGCAGGAATGGGAGAGCAAAGAGAACGGGACACAAATCAGGGCTGGCTGGCCTCCAAAAGTGTCGCCTTTTCGCTAAATTTTAAACTTTGACATTGATACAGTATTACAAAAACGTTAGTGAAAGGCTGACCTATTTTATGCGTAAATGAAACCTTGGCAGACTGAGCAACACAGAACACAGTTAAAGCACATTTCCGTTTGCATGTAGTCAGCCCCTCCATGTCTGCAGTTACTTTATCTACAGAATCCACCAACCGTGAATCAAAAAAGTATTTTAAAATATCACATCTATACTGGACAGGCACAGATATTTTTCCCTATCATTATTCCCTAAATGATACAATGTAACAACTATGTACAGAGCACTTAGATTGTATTAGATGCTTCCACCAATCTAGAGAGGCTTTAAGGTATACAGGAGAATGCTGATAGGTCATACACAAATACTGTGCCGTGTCACACAAGGGACTTGGCGGTCTGCACATCTGAATAAACGGGGAACTAATCCCCTAAAGCCACGTGGCTGAACCTGTGGCACATGCATTATTGATTGTATTTTTCTTTTAAGACAAAAGCTGTTCGTGTATGAGGTGCTTTTTCTAAACTAAAACCTCAGTATTCAGGTTTAACCGCAGTGTTGACATTTGCAGTTTGGGGCTTTGGGTTTGGGGCTGCAGTTTGGCATTTGGACTCTCACAGGTTCCCTCTCCTCCATCATCAGCCAGGGGTTCCCCGTGGAGCCCCTCACTCGGCAGCCCTGGGCTGTGCCTTTTCACCGCAACTGGGGAGGTGAAGGAAGCACCACTGAGGTTGCGAGAGAGTCTCTAACTCGCTGGAAGTCATAACGTTCTTATTAGATTCTCAAAAATCCCCAAGGCCTATGAAAATATTAAGAACCACCGAGTGAAAGCCTATTAGCAGTACTCCAAAAGGAGTAAGAAAAATTGCTTTTAAAAAATCATGGATCACGTCCGATACCACAGTCTGCACTAAAACAGCACAAGGATCCTGAAAACTAGTCTGCCCCCTGCCAATAGCTTTCTCAGCATTTCATAACACAGTAAGGTGGCTCTTCCCCAGAAGCTTGATGGGACAGCCAATTTACAGATCCAAACACTCTTCATTTGACCTCTCCCCAAAATGTACTGTGAGCCACTTTAAAAAAAAAATAAAAAAGACTTAAAAACCATGGGATATAACTTGAAAGCCTCTCTAGATTGGTGGTAGCATCTAATACAATCTAAGTGCTCTGTAGATAGTTGTTATGTTGTATAATTTATTCCACACTTCTGCTCAATGTCTCCTATGTGAAGTGTAAGTTAACTTATGAATAACAGGGAGTATATTATGGACAGATTTTTGTGCCGAACAGCTTTTAAAAATATATTTATCCACAGATAGCACTACCAGGCTCTAAGCATGGGGGTGGACAGAGGAAAATATTGAAATCATGAGAATCAAATCAGCCAAATTCACAATTTTAGACAATTCAGAAAAGGTCAAGTGAGCTCATTTCTTCATGATCTCTAAATCCATGAGAATCCATGATCTCAAATAAAAGACAGGGCAAAATAACTGCTAAAAGAAAAAACAAAACAAATACCAAAATTTGAGATACACCAACCAAAGGCAATGTGTGGGATTTGTTTATTATACACTCAAACCAATCGATTTTTTTTTTTTTTGAGACAGGTTCAGACTGGCTCTGAGCTGACTATGTAGCCCAGGTGAGCCTCAAACTCACAGCAATCCTCCTGGCTCTGCCTCCTGAGTGCTGGGATTACAGGGATGAGCCACCACGGCTGGCTATTTTTAAAAATATTTTTAAACAACTGGGAAACTTTTAACATGCCTAGGATTTTGAGGTTGTTGAGTAATTTTGTTAATTTTATTGGGTGAGAAATTAACAATAGGGTTACATGAAAATCTAAATGTTTCTATGTGTTAGAAGGTCATATTAACATATGTCCAGGTGAAATGCTATCTCTGGGATTTGCTTTGAAAAATTCCAAAATTCATGTGGCATTTGTGCAACTGAAGAGTAAGTAAAACTCAAAAAGGAAGATAAAATATATATATTATATACTCAAAGAGTTTATAGATACTACCCACAAAATATAGTTAAAACGGAAGAACAGTCTACAATGGTTTCCTCCAGAGAACAATCCTTTAGCTTAACTTTAAACATTTCATTTTCATGTTTAGAGTATCATTAAGTAAGTTATGTTATAGAAGTGTCTGGGGCTGAGTTGTGTACCCAAAAAAATCATTTGGTGAAGCCCTAACTTCCAGCACCTTAGCATGTGGAGGTCGGGTCTTAAAGTAGATTAATGAGTGAGATCAGAACAACGCCACTCCAACGTAACTAGGATCTTCATCAAAAAGGGAAAAGACGACAGTGGGATCACCCAGGAGAAGATGGCCACCTGTGAGTCAAGGAGAGCGGCCTCGCCAGAAACAACCAGCTGGCACCCTGACGGGGCTTCTCAGCCTCCATCAGGATGAGAAAATAAGTGTCTGTTATCAAGCCAATTATTTTTAAATTTATTTTTCCTTTATCCTACTTCTGTGGTATCTGCATAGTCCACAAGCCACTGGAGAGCAGGTGTGGCCCTGCATGCATAAGCACTCCTTCCCTTCTCACTGCTAAGATCTGTATGATAACGTTACCACCACGCTGAGCAATGACACGCTACATGTGGCAGTGAGGACAGGGAATCCAACAGGCAGCAAAACTGACACTGGGCCAGACAAGGATTCATGCCGCTCCCCATGCCCCGGAAACTTAGAACTGACATGCACATCAAAAACATGGAAATTTATTCTGACTTCAAAAGGAGCACTCTTATCTTCAACATAGGCATTCCTCAGAACTGGACAGAGTGCTACACCACATGCCTAGGAAGATCAAAGCACCTTGAAATCTCCCATAAAGAGAAGCAGGCAGCCCCAGTCCCCATGCGCAGTAGATACTAGACATCTCCAAGACAGACAATGAACGGAGCAGTCAAATATCTCCTCTGGGGCGGGGGATTTAGCTCAGTGGTTCCAGCGCCTGTCTTGCAAGCACAAGGACCCAGCTTCAATCCCTGGTAACCACATACAGTACTGGGTGTGGAGACTCACCCCAGCAGCAATCAGTACCACATCCCACAGTGCTAGGCGTGGTGGCTCACACCTGTAATCCCAGCACTCGGGAGGCAGAGGCAGGAGGATTGCTGTGATGTGAGTTGGAGGCTGAGCTCAGGGCCAGCCTGAACCACAAAGCGAGACCTATCTCAAAAAAAAATGTCTCCTCCGACCAGAATCCCAAGCTGGGAGAGAAGTATAGCACCAGTGTCACTGAAGTGCTTTTATAAGCATTGTGCTATCTCATCTTGATCAGAAAAAGGAAGTCGCTACAGAGTGAAAAGCCCAGGGAACACCTCAGTTGCCGTTAGTCCCACCCCTAAACTACTCAGGTCAGGTCAATGAATGCCTCAACAGTCCCAAAGGGACAGTGAACAGCTGGAACTTGAAAAGAGAAGAAATATATCTAACACATATTTCTTTATCACTGGGCAATTTTTATTTAATTGTAGATTAATAGTTCAAAATTTATTATAGGAGCTCAATAGGAAGACGAGAGAAATGTTTCAGTTCATTCACCCTAACTTAGTGCAGGATCCCACGGCCTGCTCCAATCTGCACCTACTACAAGCTACAGACCATCTTCCAGATACCATTTGCAGAACAGTCCTTTCTTTAGAACTGTCGTGCTTCAGCAGCAGTGACCATAACAGACTCGGAGGGAGTCATCTAACACAGACCCAGTAAGATAAAGCGAGATGTAGTTCAGTTTTGTTAAAACCAGCACTTTGGAAGAGTCACAAACGGACCCCCATCTCGGTGATTCTTTTTCTGTCTCACACACTCATTCAATAAACTTTAATTCCACCACCTGTTAAAAAAAACCAAAATGTTTTTCTTGCCTTAAACTACAGAATGCCCTTGGTCCTAAAGAATTAAGCAAAAAAGTAAAGTACTTGAAGTTTTATAAGAATATAACTGGGGGGCAACAAAGGCCAGGAATGAATCCACACTGTACACCCCAATTCCTTGGTACCTGGAGTGTGACGAGCAGAAAGACAGTGGCTGTCACGCACAGGCAGGAGGCCAAGAGCTTCCTCCTCTGAAGGCGCACCATGCTGCCCTGCCTCGGGTGACTGACAGAGGGCTGGCCTGGCCACCAGGTGTCCTCGCGTCAGCCCATAGCCCGAGACGACTTCACACGGAGGAGCCATCTGGGTGCCAATTTCCGGCACCGCCATTCCTGCTGGGATCCGGGCCCCATGAAGGACTGAGATCTGCAGCTCCGAGCGGGCCTGGCGTGGCACTGAGAAGAAGCAGTGTGTGGCCTTCCTCAGCCATCATCAGAGCAGCCGGAGACTCTTCAGGCAAGAAGGCATCGACAGATTCTGTAACAAATGAATATTAATCTATTATTAGCCATACTGCAGAAGACCGCATAAATGTGGCCTTACAGGTTAGCATGCAAAACACAGAAGTTTTAAACTAGAGGTCACAGATTCCTAGTACCCTACTCATAGGTAAAGGAAACCAAGCTGGAGCAGTAAAGTGACTCGCCTGAAGCCATGCAGCACGTGACAGAGGGCCAACTCTACAGGCCAGACCCAAAATCTAGAACTCTCTTTCCATTTCATTTTTTCTGCCATCAGAAGACTGAATTCCAGAAGTCATTTCTGTGAACTTGCTTCCTCCTACCTAGGTTTCACAGGGGTAGAGAAGTAGAATAGAAATTACTACGACTAGAGGTTGGGGTATAGCTCAGTGGAAAGCGTGTGCCTAGCACACATCAGGCCCCACATTTCTTCCCTAGCACTGCAAAAAAAGAAAAGAAAAGAAAGTACTAGGCCTATTCACTCATTCCCATAAAAATTAGGGAAAAAAAGTAAAGGCTCAGGCCTTGATCACAAATGGCTACTGATCAAGTGCCCCAATATAATCCAAAGAAACTACAGTTTTAGCTACACTATAGAGAAATCCAATCGTTTGTTAATTTTACTATGGCCACTGCAATAAAGCAATGACATGGTTGGGCAATATAACTAGGCTTTCAATCTTCTAAAGCCACTGAATGGTTCCACAAGATGCCTTTTTTTTTTTTTTAAGGTTTTTTGAGACAGGGTCTCGCTTTGTCTGGCCCTGAGCTCAGCCTCAAACTCACATCACAATCCTCCTGCCTCCGCCTCCCGAGTGCTGGGATTACAGGCATGAGCCACCACGCCCGGCACTGTGGTATGTGGTACTGGTTGCTCCTGGATGGAGTCTCCACACCCAGTATTGTTATGTGGTTACGGGGGAATCAAACCTGGGCCCTTGCGCTTGCAAGACAGGCGCCAGAACCACTGAGCTAACTCCCCGGCCCCACAAGATGCCTTTTATTCCCAAGAATCTTGAGGCCTGCTGTGAATCTGACACCAGCATGAGCTACACAGTGAGTTCTGGGTCAGCCTGAACTACATAGGGAGTCCAGTGTTGGGGCAAATGGCCCCGCAAAGTTCAGAGTTGGGCAAAAGTGAGCAGCTCCACAGTACACCCAAGGCCTAGTGCTAAGTCAGAGCCACGTGTTCTTGTGATGGAAGATTAAAGATATAATCAGAACTCTAAAAGTGATGTCGAACTCTGGTGAAAGACCTGGGTTTAAAAAATGTGCTCTTCTCTTGAAGTTCAGATATTTTTCTCAGGAGGCCAAGAGCTTCCTCCTGATACTTTTCAATGACTCTTGGTCTCAGAAATTACCAGAAGTGCATTTTCTTCTTTCACCTATGGAATTGCCACAGTACAGAAACCACAGGAGTGGGCTTCAGAGTCAGCCCGCCAGGAGCCAGCTCTCAAGTTTCCGGCTAGTGTAACCTAATTTCTCCATAATACAGCTTCCAAAACAGATTAAAAACAATGCCCAGTCAGAGCTGGTGAAGACTGCAAAACACTTACTTCAGAAAATAGCCTAACAAATGTCTAACAAATGTTTATTCCCATTTTACTAAAATATGATTCCTACTAGACCTTTAGGTATAAAATGATGCTGAATTTATATAAAATGTTGTTCCTCATCAACGGGAACATCAGAAAGAAAAATGACAAAGAAAAGGAAGTCATGAAGTCCTTACTGAGTGACTTATTAAGAGCAAGGTCTTTCCTATGTAGACAGCATGCATGACCTCATCCACCTTCCCAAAAAGCAGGAGGTACTATCCTCATTTTTAATGGTGAAAAAACTAAAGATGAAAAAATTAAGCAACTTTTCCAAACCTTAACTTTTTTTTTTTAATTTGAGTTCCTTACAATTCAAGGCATAGAAATAGGAGCATTTTCTTTATTGTCATCAGTCCATGTTTATAAGTACATAATGATTACATTCATCATGGGGAGTTGGTACATGTATAAAACATCTCAATTCTTTTTTTTTTGCAATGAATGATCTTGGAACAGTATTATAAGAAACCAGTGTGGCTCTGAAGTTTCTGCATTTTCTATTTTTGAACATATGGCATATAAAATCCCCACCAGATAATGCTGACACTCACAGATTATCTACATAAAGCACAGGGAGATGGGGAAAGGGTGTGTAGGGCAGCTGTCAGTTGAGAAGTCCATTGAAAAAAGGAACAAAAATCTCCAAGAAGCTGAAATGATCTTTAGCTTTTGCACAGCAGACACCAGCAGCTCCTGTCCATGTAAATGTGGAGCTCACACTTTGGGACCCCCTTTTGGTTCAGTCACTTATGTACAATATACATTTGGACACATTACTAAATTTAAATCTCAGTTTATTTGTAGTAAATCATAAATGCTAGCTCTTACTTTTTCTCTTGCATAACACAAAGGTTATCAAATGCTCATTGTTTGTGCAGAAGCAATTTAGTATGGCTGTAATTAATGTAACCCAGATTAGGTAATGAAACATCAATTAGCACCTTAACTGGGAATTTAATTATATCATTTTCTAAAGATTTTTAGATCTATCATTCCACTTAATCTAACTTATAATCACTTTGTGAACTAGACAAGGTCGGCATTATTATTCTGACTTCCCACAAAAAAAAAAAAAAAGAGCTTCAGCAAATTTAAGTAATTTGCATATGATCACTTTTTTTTTTTTTTTAAGGTTTCTGCCAGAAACCAGATCACCAAACTCCAAGACCTACAGAGAAGAAGGAGATGGCAGAACAGAGATGGGGCATCAAGACCACAGGAGTCAATACAAAGGAAAACAAAAGTTGGAGAGAGAATCTGAGGATGGAGCTTTACCACTACCACACAGTTCAAGTCAATGGCAGGGTGTGTTAAAGATCTTTATGCTGCTATATCAACTTGACAGAAGAATTTAAGGTTCTGACTTTCCTTGCATCCAAAGAATCTCAACTTAGGTTACATGCCCAAAGTCAGGGACTAAGTGCTCCAGATACTCACTAAAAGAGAGTGGACCCCAGGATGCATTTTAATTTATAACATACAGCAATCACCCAGGACAGTGTGTACTTACAACAGAGCCGTCAGTCTACATCTGATATTAATTACCCAGGAGCCTCATCTGCTGGGGCAGATGGGCCGCAGAGGGCGCCACAAAGATAAGCAAGCTGCCATTCAACGGCACTCCCAGAGGAAGCTCCTCTGTCCCATCATCGTCTGCAGGATGAGTCTGAGAGACCTTCAGAAGGCCCCAGAATACTGCTTTCTGGGACACAGTGATGTGTCAGTTCAGGTAACAAACCACATAGGGGGCCGGGGAGTTAGCTCAGTGGTTCCGGTGCCTGTCTTGCAGGCGCACAGGCCCGAGTTCGATCCCTGGTAACCACATAACAATACTGGGCATGGAGACTCACCCCAGCAGCAATCAGCACCACATACCACAGTGCTGGGTGTGGTGGCTCACACCTGTAATCCCAGCACTCGGGAGGCAGAGGCAGGAGGATTGCTGTGATGTGAGTTGGAGGCTGAGCTCAGGGCCAGCCTGAACTACAAAGCAAGACCCTGTCTCAAAAAAAAAAAAAAAAAAAAAAAAAAACAGATCGAAAACAAAGATCAAACTTTGGTAGCTTCAAAATGCAACAGTGTGAGCGGAACTGTATTTATGTAGCTTCTTTTCTTGGCTTCCTCCCCAGAGTCCTTGTTCCTGTTAACACAGGACTGTAGCTTCCTGTCCTGTGCTCTCTGTGTAGAAAGCTCTCCCACCCTTCTAGGTGTTTCTGGGTCAGTTTACATATCCACATCATCCTGCACTTACTTCTCTCACAGCAATGGAAAGAGAGTACACAGCTGGAGATTTGGGAAAACTTCTTCAGGGAAAGGGGCATACTAGGGCTTCCACGTCAAGCTATAACTTTTTATTTTTGAGACAAAGTCCCACTGAGTTGGCCAAGCAGGACTCAAACCTGTCACCTTCTTGCCTCAACCTCCCAGAAAGCTGGGATTCCATAAGTGCAGTGCCACCCTTGGCTTTTGGGAAATTTTCAACAGCTTCTTCACCAGGTGCATAGGAGACAACCGTGGACTATTATAAAGTTGGCCTATTTGTTACTTTGCTGGCAACTCTCTTAATTAATGCCTGTCCCTGTACCTAGGGCCTCTGACACACATGATGTGATGGGTTAAGTTGCCACTTTTACCATTCTTTAGTAATATTTATTTTTATTAACTTTCCTTAAAGAGGGCTTGGGTAAAAGATTTCTATTATTGAGACATCTCTTGGCTCAGAATATAATTTGTCTTGCTAAATATTCCCTGTGTACCTAAAAAATAAAGAGTATATTCTTCCGTGAAAAGAAGATTTCTACTTGGAAACGTCATTCCCTTAACCCAGTACCCATTCCAAGCAAGACCCCTGTGACTCAGTAATGGCTGTAATGGAGAAGGTGTAGCCCGAGCACCTTGCACTTCTGTTCCAAGAACGGCACATTCATCAACCTTTAGATTCTAGACACACAGCAAAGCGCTGCAATGTAGTGTTAACACAAGCTCCCACTGGTACAAAGACCCAAATGAAAACACAAACTTGACACCGAGCCGGAGTCTCAGGGTATGGAGGTTGTTTGACAGTGTGCAGTATATAATACTATTCGAGACGAAGGCACTCTTCATCTTTGCTTTTCCTGGGTGGACTTCTAAAAGGATTTTTCTCCAAGAAGGACTTATGCTGTACTTTGTGGCAATTTTCCTACCTAGCAGATCTGAATGAAAGCCCTATTTTTATTATTTGCATAACCATGAACAAGGAGCTGGTTAAGTAACACAGAACATGGCGAATGTGTCACACACTTAAGGACTTGACCGAAAAATGTTCTAAGATTTCTTCCCAAAAGTGAGCTAAGTCCATGAACAATGTCCAGGAGCAAAAGCTCTTCACATAAGAAAGATTAACCTAGGAAAGAGGCAACAGTCACAATAATTAGATCTCAAATGTTAACTTGCCTGCACTAAGACAAGTGAGTCTATCATGGGGCGTCACACCTGTTAGTGGACTGACCCTGCAATGTCCACAGCGGAATGTGGGGTAAGCAGGTAGGGCCCGTTGGAAGTGGTCACTAGGGAAGGTGCATCACTCGCTGGCGCACAACTTAGCTCTGACACACCCTTCCACCGTGTTTGTGTTTTAGAGCCATCCAACCATGAACTCCAAATTAAAATCCAAACTAAGCCTTTCCTTTATGTGTAGGTATCCCACACCCAGAGAAGCTGACTAATACAGACTAAGACTTCTGGAAATTTTAAAAAAGGGTTTGTATATAACAAGTCAGAATTAGCTGTGTGTGTGTGTGTGTGTGTGGTGCTGGGGATGAAAACCAGGGTCTTGCAGATGCTAGGCAAGCAACCCACTACTCAGCAAGAGCTCCAAGCCATTTTCTTTTTAGTAGTTCAACATTACCTCTTGAAATTGGGAATTTTATTCTCAAATAAAATTTTAATTAAATTTTAATTTCCAAAACACTTGTTCAGACCACTGTAACAAATATGTATTGCAGAATCCTGATAATTAAGGTAGGGCATTTTTTTCTGCAATTAACAGCCTACATTCTGAATTGGAAATGTCTGTGTACTGCGCAGTACTTACACGTACGTAACACTGTCCAAACTATTTTTTCTTTATTTCCTAAATTTAACCCTAATTTGAATCTTCCAAAAATGTTGTTTTACAACATAAGCTTGACACTTACTACTCAGTGAAGAATAAACGAAGAGGAACAGCAAGGCAGCAACGGAGAGGCTGTTCAATTCACTGTGACACACCGCCATCTAGCAGGAAGCAGCAAGGGAAGAGTTGGTGCAGCAATGTCAGAAGAGGAACAGACTCAATTATGACCTGATGCTCGCCCCGGAGAGGAGGGGTCCTAAGACTGAGCAAGCTTAAGGAGCTGGCTTGGAAACCAGAGCGCAAACACCTGGACTGTTTTTTCAACCTCGAGGGCCACGCCTCACCTAAAAGACCTCCACGTGGGACCAGCTGGACCAGAGAGAACCAAGTCCGGCCTTCCCCGGGAGCCACCACCACCAAGCCCAAGAAAAGTAGAAAGTTTCTGGGAAGGAGGGAGACGGTGGTCCTCATTTCTGGTAAAGACGTACAAGACATTAACGTCCCCAAATCAAGTCAACACTGTCCTCGACCAGCTTGCACACATTCCACAAACGAAACTAACAATCCAAGTCAGACTGTATAAACACCTGTCCTGTCTGGACGCCTGGGCATCCAAGAGGAGGAAACCTATCGGTTGCTATAAACAGTCATTTGCATGACATTTGCAAAGTGTTAAAGAATCAGGAAAAGATCCCAAGAAAATGTCATAATCTCACAGCAGTGTTCTTTATCTTACACCCATGCCTTGATACAAAAACACGTAAGTGAGCGCCTGCCTGTGGGTAACCAAAACCCACTGCTGAGGTCTTTCCAAGATCCTGTGTCTACTACACTGGAAAACTATTAACTGTTACTACTTCAGCATGAATTCCCCCCATCAAGTGGGCGCTAAAGTGATTTACTACACAAAGGCAGAGCAGGGTCCGCCAGCCGGGAGGGAGCCGCAGGGCCTGGAAGCACAGCGGAGCTGCAGTCGGAACAGTGCGAAGCCTGCACTGCGCGGAACAGCAGAGCCCCTGCGGACCGCATCCCTCCACCTGCCTTCCACCTGTTGGATCCCGCTGCCAGGTGAGTTTGAACAAGCGGCTCGGGAGCGCGAGGCCCAGGGGTTTCTGGTGCGCCAAAAAGCCGCGCGCCTCTTAGCACTCACTCTCTTCCCGGCCCCACAGGAGGGCCCTCAGCTACGCCGCCAGCGGCGGCCCAGGGATCCGGGGGCGGCTGAAAGGTCTCAGTATCTCGGCGCGCTGACCCGGCCCCACCGGACCCAAGTTTCCCACTCACCGCGCCACCCTGGGCGCAGCCGGCTGTTTCCACTTCCAGTGTGCGCCTCGGCTTGGGGGAAGACCCGGAAAGGTTTTGGAATGGAAGAACCAGCTACCCCACATCCTGCGGGCCGGTTCAGGCTGCGTAATCCTGGATCCAGGTTTTCGCCGATGCCTTGTCTAAAGTCCGGGACCTTGAGTTTGCTTGATCTCCCTTCCCCTCCGCTGCGGGGCAACGGGAAGCCTAAAGACGCATTTCTGTGCAGTTCTTGAAAAGTTCTTCCGAAAAGCCCGTCTGGAAAGGAAAGTTTCTCAGGGCTTCCTCTGATTTGTTTTTTTTTTTTCCTCTCAAGATTACAGATTTTTTTTTTGAACCGGGGCCTGCGCACGAGGTACGAGAACTCCACTGAAAGAGTCCCGGAGCTGCAACAATGCTCTCAAAGCAAGAGATCCGGAAGAAGAGACCCAAGTGTCAGTTGAAGAGGATCTCATCAGCCTTGCTATTTGAAAGCCACTCCTCACAGCCGGCTGAAGATGGACAGAGGCCAAGTGAGTGCAGAAGTACTTTCGGTGAAATCAAAGCCTCTCATCCAAGACTATCTTCTGAACAGAGAGCTTAAAAGTGGGACAGACTCAAGGTCCATTTTTCTTAAAATGAAGCTCAGTTCAACATTGGTGTTCTGCCTTCTGCTCTTTCTCACACAGGTTCAGATGCTGATATCCTTGAATTGAAAAGTGAACGTTCCTTCAGTCCTGTCCCATAAATCTGTACAAATGATCAGTCTGGTAGGACAGATTTCATCTGGGGGCAGGAGTAAAAACATAACAAGTGCTATTCTTTTTATTTCAAAGATTAGTACCTTTGTAATTATTCCCATTTAGAATATAAGCCTGACGGTGATCATTAACAACACAAGACAGAAGAGTTTTGATAGACAGAAATCCCTCTCTATACTCCTGTACATCCCGGAATGATTGCTGTTTCTCCTGGGGAGAGAATTGGCGCGGTTTCCATCGGACCCACAACCAACCCTCAGAGCAAGGCCCACGCAGACCGCTGCAGCGCTGGGCTGTACGCCACGGGCCAGGCAGCAGACAGACTGATGACAGCAAACACTGACAAATTTTAAGATATTTTAATTGGGGCCAGGGATTTAGCTCAGTGGTTCCAGCGCCAGTTTTGCAAGCGCAAGGACCCGGGTTTGATCCCTGGAAACTACATACAATACTGGGCGAGGAGACTCACGTCCAGCAGCAATCAGTACCACATACCACAGTGCTGGGCATGGTGGCTCACGCCTGTAATCCCAGCACTCGGGAGGCAGAGGCAGGAGGATTGTTGTGATGTGAATTTGAGGCTGAGCTCAGGGCCAGCCTGAACCACAAAGTGAGACCCTGTCTCAAAAAAAAAAAAAAAAAAAAAAAAGATTTTAATTATAAAAAGGCCATTAACCACTCAGAAGCGCAGAGGCCATACAAGGACTTGTGAACTCAATTATCCAAGGGCTGCTGGGAGTTTTTTTGATTTTTATAGCTCTGGAAACTGAAACTTAAAAGAGAGTACATAAATTGTTCTATGGAGGCACTATGCGAGGTGGTGTAGACAGAATATAAATAATGTAATAATCCTCATCCAGGCACCCATTTGAACAGGCCCAACCTCTGTGGTTTCATCCTAGTTAGTACTGATTACTAAATGACAGTGGTACGCATCAAGACGTACTCCATGTCAAGGGCTCTGTTCAGTGCTCCATGTCTTCATAAAAGGAGGAAAAGGATTCAGCTTATAGTCTGCTGGCTCCAGAGTGAGCTGGCAGGGCAGCGGGGCGGGCAGAAGACAGGAAGGAACAAGAGAGGGCCACAGCTCTGTCTGTCCCTTATTTATTTTTTTTTTTTTGACAGGATCTCACATTGTAGTTCAGGCTGGCCCTGAGCTCAGCCTTGAACTCACAGCAATCCTCCTGCCTCTGCCTCCCAAGTGCTGGGATTACAGGCGTGAGCCACCACGCCCAGCACTGTGGTATGTGATATGTTGCACTGATTGCTGATGAGCCTGGTGTTGCATGTGGTTACCAGGGATCAAACCCGGACCCCTGCACTTGCAAGGCAGGTGCCAGAACCACTAAGCTAAATCCCCAACCACTGTCCTTATATCTTATACATGCTACCCATGCTAAGAGCCAGCGGCCCTTAATCCCAGCATCACAACCTGTATCCCAGGGGCAACGCCCTAGCATCATCCTCCTCCCAAAAGCCCCACCTATGACTGCATGAGGTTTTCAGGGGACACCTACATACAAACCTTGACACTCTGTTCTGATCATCTCACTTCACATTCATCTTTTCCTTGGAAAGAAGTTTCTCTTCCCATTTAACAAATGAAAAATGAGGCCATGAGATGAATACCAATCAAAAAACAAAAACAAAAACACTGTATTCCCACGTTACCTTAAGCAGATAGAAGCCTTAAGGTCAAGAACTCAAAAAAAAAAAAAAGCTGGCAAGGTACCCACTGAGAATGTTAAGTAGTGTAATCACTATGAAAATCCGTTTTGAAATGCCTCAAAAGACTGACTGAAATGCCTTTCTAGCTACTCCTTTTCCAGATATCTCCAAAAAAAACTTAACCCACAGTTTAAAGGAGGAAAGGTTAGTTTTGCTCAGCGATTGTAGAAACCGGCTCACAGCCGACGGACTCTGAGGCAGGGCGGCAGCGTGGCAGAGGGCATCAGTGCAGAGGGCCATCATGTGGAGGAGAGATAGTCCATGACAGCAGGAGGCAGGAAGGCAGCACAACTGCAAATCAGTGAGAAAAGCCACCATGGCAGCCTCTGGGGAACCATCAGGGTGGGCCTTCCCATTACCACAAACAGAACAACACCAAACCAGTCAGTGGGCTAAGTTAGTAATCACACACCCTCAGCCTCGGCGTCACACACTCTAGACCCAGCCACTTCTGAAAAGCCCCACCTATGTCTACGTGTGGCTTTCTGGGGACATCTAGACACAAGCCACAGCACTCACACTATAGCATGCGTCTACTTCCTTTCTGTGTGGAATAATATCTCATCAAAATATGGACTTCCCATATTTTGCTTTTCCATTCATCCATTGATTGAAATCGGAATGTTTACTTCTTAGCTGTTATGAATGTAATTGTGCACAGTTATGACCAAGTTTTCATGGAAACAGAAACGTGAGCTATATCTGTCATACTGAAAAGCTCTAACATGTTTCTGTCAACTGTCTACTAATAATTGCAATTAACTGCATAAAATTTTTGTTTCTTCACACATACGCAAGATTATAGTATAATTTTTTACAATAACTTCAATTTATAGCAGTATTTTGTGGCTGAACAGGTGACAGGATAATCAGACAAGACTAGGCACATTCAGGGTGGTATGGCTGTAGACTAGGATAATCAATAAAAGATTATTTAAGAATAAAAATTATCACATTAGGATAAAACTCTGTTGGAGAAATGGAATATGTTTGTGTTCAAGAAGAAAAGGAAATGCACATTTCTGACAGCTTGTTCCATTTTTAAAACTTAAATATGTAGGGTTTCAACTCTTTACGATACTTATACTCCAGGGATATTGTACACTACTCCCTCCCTTATCTTCAGGGAGTACTTCCAAGACATTAGAGGATGCCGAAACCATGGAGAATACCCAGTACTATGTATACTTTGTTTTTACTCTATGTACATATTTATGATAAAGTTTCTCAATCAGGCACAGTAGGAGATTAATCACAATAGCATAATAAAATAAGAAAACTTTATCATTTACTGTACTGGGCTGGGGAATATAGCTCAGTGATAGAGTGCCCATCTAGCATCCATGTAAGATTCCATCCCCTTTTTTTGCAAAAAGTAAAAAATAAAAATTCTGCAACTGTTTACTATAATAAAATTTAAAACTTATGAAGTATTTCTTTCTGGAATTATCCATGTAATACCTATGAATCAGTTAACTGCAGGTAACTAAAACTACAAAATCTAATCATAAGTGAGGTTATTGTTAACTTCTTAAAATGTCAGTACTTAATGAAATTATACAGTTTTGATTGGGGGGGAGTAGCAGGAATCAAACCCAGGCCCTTGTGCTTGCAAGATAGGCACAGTGCCACTGAGCTAACTCCTCAGCCCTGAATATTTAAATTTGCGAAATAAAAAAAAGAAACCTTTAGGTATGTTTAGTATGATGCAACTAAGGATATGTACTTTAGGTATGTTTAGTATTGTGCAACTAGGCATACATTTCCAAAAATATTCTAGGCAGTATCTGAGGAAAATATTTCAGTATTATAGCCCTAGGTGTCCTTGCCCAAATTCATGCTTTTTTTTTTTTTTTTTTTTTTTTGGTAATAGGGATCAAACTCCAACCCTGTGCTTGCAAGGTAGGCGCAGTACCACTTGAGCTAAATCTCTGTGAGTTCATGCTTTTATACTGATGAGCTCCCATAATATATCTCTGATGGCATGTCCCTCTTGAACTCCAGGTTTCTATGCCAACTGCCTGGGGTGGGTGGTGGGGCACTTCCACCTGGATGTGGAAAAGTCATGAAATTTAACAAGTCTAAAACTGATCGATTGACTCTGCACATTCCCACTGCAAAACCTACACACTTCCCAGGGCACTTTGGTCACAGCGTCCACACAGTGAAGTCAGCCTCGACCCTCACTCGTCCACACGGTGAACTCGGCCTCGACCCTCACTCGTCCACACAGTGAAGTCAGCCTCGACCCTCACTCGTCCAGACGGTGAAGTCAGCCTCGACCCTCACTCGTCCACACGGTGAAGTCGGCCTTGACCCTCACTCGTCCACACGGTGAAGTCGGCCTCGACCCTCACTCGTCCACACGGTGAACTTGGCCTCGACCCTCACTCGTCCACACGGTGAAGTCAGCCTTGTGTTCTCTCCCATTCCATACCCAACCCACGTCTCTTCAAATCCTGTGAGTGAAACCTTGAAAATACATCCAAAACCGTGCCGGAGAAAAGATGGCCTCGCTATGGTGCTGGGGAAGCAGCCGTATACAGAACTGGTACTAGATCCCCCTCACTGAGTATTAAAATGAAATCAAAATGAATAAAGTACCTAGACATAAAAACACAAAGTCTGAGATCGCTGGAAGATAACACAAGGGGAACACCTGAGGCATAGGAACAGGTGAGAGCTTCCTGAATAGAACTCTAATATCACAAGAAATAATATCAAGAATCAACAAATGCTATTATATCAAATCAAAAAGTTTTTACACTGCAAAACAGAGTGAAAACACAACCTACCAAATGGGAAAAATCATTGCCAGCTACTCTTTAGACAGAGGACAAGCACGTAGAATATATAAGGAACTAAAAAAAAAAAAAAAAAAAAAAAAAAAAAAAAAAAAAAAAAAAAAAAAAAAAAAAAAAAATCAACTCAAATGAGAACTAAATTGTGTCATGTACTGGTACAAATTCTCAATGTCGATTGTGATCATAACATCAATTTTAAAAATACAATATCCCAGTCTGAAAATGGGCAAATTAACTGAACAGACACTTATTAAAAGTACAAACAGCCGGGCGTGGTGGCTCACACCTGTAATGCCAGCACTCGAGAGGCAGAGGCAGGAGGATTGCTGTGATGTGAGTTGGAGGCTGAGCTCAGGGCCAGCCTGAACCACAAAGCGAGACCTTGTCTCAAATAAATAAAATAAAAATAAATTTAAAAAATTATTTATCAATGAAAGGCTTTTGGTGGATGAAAAAATTAAATCCTCACTTTATAGATTTCCATATCGCTACCTTAGTTGAAATTCAGTCATGTTTCTTATTTGTAGGAGGGCTAATACACGTTTCAATTTGAAGCTCGCCAGTGCCACCTCCTAGATGTAGTAACAAGTCACAATTATTCACAGCTCATCTTGGATATGACAGATGAAATCAAATGAAAACACATACTTTGCCTCAACTCAGTGTGCAAGGTGTGGGTGTGCAGGCGCCGTGTACACCCAGCCTTTTTGGCTTTCTCATAGGGAGGCTCGGCTCTGCGTCTCTAACCAATTTTGCACAAGGCAACAGTATAGAGAACAATCACAGTTTTTATGAAGCAAATTGTGCATTTAACGTATCTCTATTTTTCACATAGTCCATTTTCCAAATGAGGGAAGGGATAAAATGATTTGTCCTGATACCCAGGAAATGATCGTTGGTTTTTATAATCTAAATTTGGGTCCAAAATCAATAGCTCTGAATCGTCATTTTCACCAACAGGTAGCAAAACTATTACCACATATTGAATTACTTTGTAATTCAAATTCAGATTGCCTTTCTTACTCTTTTCCTTTCAAAACCTCTGGTTTGTAAAACTGTATCAGCTACTAAGGGTTTTTTCTCCCAGCGAAGTAAGCTAAAGAGAGCTGTGAAGCCTCCTCTTTACCTCGTGTGCGGTAGGAAAGCACTCTCGCCTTTCTAATTTAGTGTGTAATTTTGAGGCAGGGTCTCAGCTAAACTACTGGTCCACAGCTTGCAAAGCTCCCGACTCAGCCTTGGGAGCACTACGACTACAGGCGTGCGCCATGCTGCAAGGGTACCTGAAACCCTGTCTGAACCGTGAATTAGGGACGTGAGGCTACAGGGCGAGTGAGTAGGAGCGGGGCTCAGGGAAACGCGGAACCTAAGCCGCCGAGACCGGGCTCAGTCAGAACTTATGACGGAGTGCACGCAGAACAGCCTGACCCAAAATCCGCACTGCTCTCGAGCTCACTGCCTGTGCCAGCGAAAGAGCCGCCTACGCTCCACCGAGCCTCAGGAGCAACGTGCGACGCCGCGGCGCGCGAAGATGATGTCAGAGAATGCGACGCCTGCCGAGTCTCGGGGTTTCTCGCGAGAGGTGAGCTTGGGCTTTGCGGAAGTTATTCTCCGGGAGGTGCGTGTCTGTTTCTTTCCTCCGGCCGGGTGCTGCGTGTTGAACGGCTGACACCATGCAGTCAGATGATGTGAGTCTCCTCCTGTTGCTCTGACACCCCAGCCTGTGCTTAGGGAATTTCACCCGCTTAAGACTTATGTAGAAGCCACATACATACTCAGCAGGCCTATTTATTTGCCGCGTGCAGTTCCAGACGCGAAACTTCCGGACCCGGATTCTGTAAAATGGGTTACACGCGTGTCTAGCCGGGCTCGCCGCTGGAACGGGTTAAAAGACCAAGGACGCTGCCAGCGCGGCCCAGGGTCGACTTGCCTACTCCGTGGCGCCTAGCAATTAAAGACAGCTGGTGTTCTGAGATGGGATGGCGCAAGGGCGTGCTGTATGCTGCGTATTTGAGGACCCCTTCGCATGCACGCATGTGTGACTTTTCACTCTGCTTTTCTCATGTTAGGTATTTCTTTGAATTTGCTCTACAGTGTACTACGTCATAATTCCAGAAACAACTTCATTCATTGAATTGTTTGTTGGATAAGTAATGCTTGCGATGCGCCTTACTGTAATTAGCGGAGATTTGGTTGTTAACCAGCCAAAACAGTTGCTCTCCAGGAACATGTTTGCGAGGACATACAAGGCTAAAAGAAGAGAATGAGCTAGCCAGCAAAGGGCGAGGGAAAAGTACTCCCGGAGGTAAGCATAGTGAAGGTACAGAGATCTGAAGATAGAGAAGGAATATCAAGACACCGTCCTGCCTTGTGCGAGGAAACGAGGAATCGAGAGGATGAAAATAAGCTGTCCATAGGTCCGCCGGTCACTTGTGTTCAAAGGACTGTTGGGCTTTTAATGGGAGGTGACATCTGAAGTACCTTCGTGAAGGACGGTGGAAGGAGAGAAACATGAAAACGAGACAAGGACAGTAATAGTGAAGATGGAAAGAAATGGACTTCAGATGTGTTTTTTCAGTACAACTGACAAAATCTGGTGATGGATTAAGTGGGGGGAAAAAAGGGTAGAAATCAAGGGATATGGGATTTAAACACACAGTTCGGTAGGGTTTTATTTACTGAAATAGAGAAGACCTTAGAAAGTGCCATATGTATTCTTTAGAGGGGTGTGGAATTAAGAGCTCAATTGTGATACCTTTTAAATAACCAGGTTGAAATGTCAAGGGGCTAGGTGCATATACAAATCTGATGGTCGAGAAAGAATGAAGAGATGATGATTTTGGAGGCATCACTTTAGAAACCATGTGTGAAACTACACCAGAATGAGTACCCAGCTTCTCCAGTTTCACCTCCTCTGACCTGTGCCTACCATCCCCCAACCAGATATACCTATAAATCCCCACCTCTATTCTTTTCCTTGACCCTTTTTATCTTTTAACTTTCAGGGGTTTTTTTTCTCAGTTTTTCAAAGCCTATTACAGGCCCATACTTATAATATGGTTTTTTGCTACTTTTTGATACACTGTTTATATACTTTCCTCCCTAACTAAATTGGTAAAACTCCAAAAGGACCAGTCTTTCAAAAATACTTACGTGTTTACTATGTGTCAAGACTTGGAGACACCAGTATTTTACTTGAATTAAGTAGACAGTGCTGAATGGATAAAGAGTATATTAGCTGGTGAATGATAGCAATAATTTTCCATGCCTTTAGTGAGATTAACTGGTATGTATATTAAAACTTAGTCCAATGCAGCCTTTAACACTGAGCAATGAACACATCTTTGTGTAAAGAAAGTTACAGTGTATATGTAACATGCTCTCATTTTTGTTAAAAATGTACACATTGGCATATTATAGTTGTTGGATGTACACATGTATTGAAAAATTGCAGAATACTAATGAAATTTTCTCTAAGTAGAGAGTATGATTATTACTAATTTTCACTTAGTTTTTCTCCAAGAATCTTATTTCTGTAAAGAAAAGAAACCAAGTCAGGCTTTCTTACCATGTATTTCTTTCTCTCATTCCTTAAAGGTTCCTTTCCGTAGCAGGCGCCTGTTCTAGAACATTGTTGACTTCATCTGGTATGGCTGGGCCAGGGCAGCTAAAAGGGATTTTTACTTTGTCTTGCAGGTTATCTGGGACACATTAGGAAACAAGCAGTTTTGTTCCTTCAAAATAAGGTGAGTTGAGATTGGCATCGTGAACTAAAATGCTTTTAGTTTCTGTCTTGCTAACTATTTTATAGTCGTCGTTTCTTTCCTTCTGTCCTAGAACAAAAACTCAAGGCTTCTGCAGAAATGAATATAGCCTGACTGGACTTTGCAATCGGTCATCTTGTCCCCTGGCAAATAGTCAGTATGCCACTATCAAAGAAGAAAAAGGTATCTGCCAGTTTTAACTTCCATTAGAACTACTAAACATCCTTTAAAAAGATGTTCTGTAATCTCTCTAAGTAATATTAAGGATATTCTACTTTATGCTTCAGGGCAGTGCTACTTGTATATGAAGGTTATAGAACGAGCAGCTTTTCCTAGGCGTCTCTGGGAACGGGTAAGATGAAACCACAAAACTGATGATCACTGATCAAGTCCTAAGTGCTACCTGTTTTTCCCTCCTCCTTGCCTATCACTGACCCCTACCCCTATCAGTGGCGTTGATGGTGACAGCCTAATCCATCATTTACCCTTGCCCCACAAACTTCCTGTTTGTGTCTGGTAGGTCCGGCTTAGTAAAAACTATGAGAAAGCACTGGAGCAAATTGATGAAAACCTGATTTACTGGCCCCGCTTCATTCGACACAAATGTAAGCAGAGACTGACCAAGATAACCCAGTACCTAATTCGAATTAGAAAACTTACACTAAAGCGGCAGTAAGTATTTGGACCTTTCACTTATTTATTTGTAATCTTTCCTTCTTTCCATGGGGAGCATGTTATAAAGCTGAGATTGTAAATCCTTTAATGATGCTTTCTGTTAGGTTCAGCAGTGTGTCATCTTGATGGTCGGCTAAGATGAAGAAACTTTAATTTTGACTTTGATTTCTCTGACATTTAAAACAGTACAGTACACCTTGATTATTCCCTTCTGTGTCCAGAAATCTGCTTCAATAAAGTTTATTATTTCTGAGGTAATCTTAACATTAGAGATAAAAATAATCCAAAAAATGCAATAAAACCAGAATGTAAGAACTTTACCCTGAGGTCCCTGAAGACTAAAAGGTGGTAAGGAATTCACAGAATAAATAGGCTGGATTCCTTCTGAAGAAGTATTAGACGCTTATTTCTTTCATTTTAATGTGCAAAGAAAGTGTAAAGGTACCAGTCTTTTTAGTTGACGGAAGCATTAATATTAGTATATAGTAAATACCCATAGAAGTCTCAGAATGCTTAAAATAACCAAAACCACCTACATTAAAACACAAGCTAGGGCCAGGGATTTAGCTCACTGGTTCTGGCATCTGCTGACAAGCTCAAGGCCCTGAGTTCAATCCCCAGTAACTACATACCACAGTGCCAAGTGTAGTAGCTCATGCCTGTAATCCCAGAACTTGGGAGTCAGAGGCAGAAGGATTGCTGTGAGTTCCAGGCTGGCCTGGGGTACATAGTGAGTTCCGGGCCAGTTTGAACTACAAAGCAAGACCCTGTCTCAAAAAACAAACAAACAAAAAAATAAAACACAGGCTCAACTGCCTAACTTTTGGTAGTATTACATTTCTAGAACTTGTAAGAAGTATATCTTGTGGTATTGACCTGAGCCCTCAGAACCACTTCCTATTCTTTTTCTTATCTTTTTTAAAGGTGTTCATCCACATAAAGCCCCGTTTTCTGATAATGTGATTTATTTCTCCTAGGAGGAAACTTGTTCCCTTGAGTAAGAAGGTGGAGCGAAGAGAGAAGAGAAGAGAGGTAACTTACTGTCGTGATTACCATAGCTTCTGTTTTTTCCTCGAGGACTGTGGAGGCAGGATGAACAGAAAGATGGAGTCACTGTCTTCCATCTTGATTGTTTCAAATAATGATCCACTAATGGGTAACAACAGTATTAGTGCTTATGACATCTGATTTTTTTATCCTGCATACAATTTCCTCTGCAGGATAAAATATGGCTGCTTTGAGGATGTATGTACCGAAGGACAGAAAGAATAGAGATCCATAGCTTGTCTGAAATTCCTG
>PVIR01027944.1:8655-22535 GCA_004026965.1 Petromus typicus
GAAAGGGGACAATGTTGAGATTGTAACAAAAAAGTAAGGAAACAAATTTTATATATATGGGGGGGTGGTAGGGTGGGTGGGGCTATGGGAAAAAATGAGAATTAAGTTGTGTCTTATACTGGTACAAATCCCCATTATGGAGTGCAATCATGATGTGTATATTTAATGTACCAATAAAGATAATTAAAAAAAAAAATTATCTGTGTTCCCCAAATAAAAGCCACAAGATGCACAAGAGTAAATAAACAGTAAGCAAATGAATATGTAAAATCCTGAAATTATTTCAGACTGTGGCTTTAGGTATTTCAGAAGAGGAACATGGAAAACACAACACAACTGCTGTTCTGTTTTCTGTAGAAAAAGGAGGCAGATGGTCACACTTAGGTTTATCCACTGGCTGTTTCAGTTTGTGTTTTTGAGAGAAGATCTGCTTATACAGTTCAGGCTGTCCTGGAACTCTCTATGTAACCCAGGCTGGCCTCAAACTCATGGTGATCTTTGCTGTACACATTGGAAGGAAGGCTTATGGAGAAAGTATAGTGCAAAAGAATAAAATAATGATCAATATGAAATTATCCCTCCTATTAAAATACAATCTCCAGGGCTTATTGCTTTCATGGTGTTTTGAGAATTTTGGTGTTATGCATTAATTTGAGTGCTACTTAAGTGCAGCAGAAAATAACTAGGCATAACATATTGCCTTGGCTTTTGATTTAGTAGGATTTCAGAACAAGAGTCCATTTTTTTGACAGGAATTCAACTAAGCCCACCCAGAAGATGTTTAGAGAGAAAATGCATATACATAAATTTCAAGAGCCAAAAAAGAAGCATACAAAATTATCTTTCATGAGAATCTATTAAGTTATTTATCTGGTATTTGGTTTTTTTATAAAAGTAGCAGTAATGTGAAAAATTTTGTGCTATCTCTTGTTGGCACCAGTGGTGGGTTATAGAATAATTTGCCTTCAGATGTTTCAAAATCGGGCACAGTGAAAATTTTTAAGTACTGACTCATTCATATTCAATCACTGGATTTTTTTCATTATATTTTATTTGTTTTAACTAGAACTTAGTTGCTTACAAAGGATGCTGGTGCGGTTCTCCAATAATTTTACGATATGTATACCTTGGAAGCCTAGTAGTAGGTGGTCAGTTTCAGGAGAATCTTCAGGTTTTGAGGAATAAGATGAAAAGTATGAGAGGTGAAATGATTCTATTTGAATACCAAATCATCAAATCCCATATTATTAATATTCAGGTTATGTGGGGACAATTTCAAACAGAAGCTTAGTCCAGAAGGTAACTCTAATCCATAAAGTTAAAACTTTAGAAGAATAGTAGGTATTTTAATATTCAATGAACCATCAGTGAAATAGTTAAAAACTATAAAGGTCCAACCCCAGGTTTTCCACTTAACACCTCTTCATCTTGAGGGCAAACATTCAAATCTTGTGGATGAGACTACAGGAGGCCAGACTTTCTTACTAATCTAACGAGAAGATATGCACTTTGACTAGCAGTTACCAGATATAATGTTTACCAGGACTAAAGTTCTACAGACGTCACATTTTGTCTTTCCAAGGTCTTTTCCAAGAGCATCTGTACCCTTACCATCTCACTTTCTCCTTGTCCTCACTAAGACATCAGTCACACTTCATGAGGTCCTCACCTTTACCACTTCACTTCACTGTTGCTACTGCTGTCTCCAACCAGTCATATTGTGGCTCAGGGCTCTACAGGTGAATATCAGAAGGTCACACTTACTCCATGGTATTGATCTTCACCAAAGTTCTTACCTTATATTAACTGCAAACTTTTCATGTTAATCATTGGAGTAAAGTTATGAGATGGATAAAATGAACAGAAAGATGAGGAAAAAGAGCAGGAAGTTAGCCTTGTCCACAGGAAATTTTTCTGGCTCATCAAAGTTCTTATTCAGGGATCAGGGCATAGAAAGCCAGGACAACTGAATGTTAGAGTGACTGACTGTGATGACACAGGAAAGAAAAAATTGCAATTGTAAAAAAAAAAATAGATACAAAGTTTATGTATATGGGGGGTGGAGATTGTATGGTCAGCAGGGGAATAGAAAAAAGGATAACAGAGGTATTTTATTTTTATTTTATATGACAATAAAGGGTTCAGAAAAACATTTAAAGAATGAATCCTATATGGTCTGTTGTGAATATAGCAAGAAGTTCTCCTGAATTCACCAATCTTTTGAGTTGTAAATATGAAAGAAAAACTAAATGATGACGTAGGCTTGTGGCAATAAGATGGGAAAAAGGAGGCTTAGTGGATTCCTCCATGAGCTCTGAGGAGAAAGAGGACGAGCATGTGCACTGACAGGCTAAAGGGACACCTGAGGTGAAGTTGTTTACCATGAGGTTGACCCCTGTGTAACTCTAATTGCTTGTGTTCTTGTCTGAGTGAATAAAGCCAAGGTGTGCCAGTCATTCTGTGTACTACGTTGAAGGGTGATGTGAGCTCCTAACATTCCCGGATTTTAACTTCTTCCTGTGTCTCGGTATTTTTCATTTTTAGCTTCCATTGGTCAGGTTTGAGCTTAGCTTGTAGGCTGGTTTCTACATATGCTGAGTTAGAATTTGAGATATTTTAAGATTAGATGGAAAAAAGCATAAAAGATTTCTGTGTTCTTCAGATAATATATATTAAATCATCCATAGAAAATATCCAAATTAAATACATTATCATTAGACTTGTAAAAAAATGTCAGTATTAAATACATGATTATTAGACTTCCCCAATAGGCAAGAGACATTGGATTAAACATATATTTGTCAAAACTTTGAGTGAATAAATGAAATTTAATGTTAAAACAATGATATAAGTGTCCTACTAAAATTATTACCATGACTAACTCTGGCTAATATCATTTACTATTAAAATGATTAGGCTATTTTCATACTACTAACCAAGTAAAGGCCATAAAAATATCTCTTTTTCCTTGACCAAATCAGTATCCCATTTAATTTTTCTTTAAATGCCCGTTTACTGCAGAGCACCAAGAGAAGATGTCAAGGAATGTTTTTAAATGCTATTGCATGAGGATTTGAGGAACAAGGATGTACCCACATATCTCTGCTGTTCCCCAGCCTCTGAGGAACTAAACAGAAGCAACACGTGAAACCATTTTTCTCAAGCCAACTCCAAGCCCAAAGCCACAGCTGCCTGGCACTGATGCACCTAGCACTGTATGTTTCTGAACTATCCACAGAAACATTTTTTTAAAGCCAGTCGTGTTCTTTCAAATACTTTAAAGATGGCCTCTTATAATTTTTATTCTTAGTTGAAAAAGTCACAGGTAGTTTCTAGTTCACTGTAAATATCAACATGTTGAAAGACAATTGTGGCTTTATCCTTTTACACGTATTGAATGAGCACATTTATCATTATGATTGTATAGCCACCATGACATAGAATTGTTCTCTAGGCTGGAGAGAGATAAGTGAAAATGAACATGTAGACAGTTGTTGTATTTGGATAAGAATAAGGTATTCTGGGTGCTCTTTTATACAGAATAATTGTAGAATCCAGTCCTGTGGTATATACTGTAAAAAGCTAGAGTAAGGGATTTTAAATATGTTCTTCCTGAAGACACGATTAATGATGAGAAGTAGTTGTTTCCCCTGTTTTAAATAAACATTACACCATGTATAGGTGCAGAGAAGCAACATTTGTTAAGTTTTTATGTATCAATAAAATAATAAATTTTAAAAGTAACTGCAAAAGACATACAAGATTTGTTCCAAAATACATATGCCAAAAAATAATGAAGATTTTTTAAAAATTATAAAATTAAACACATATACAAATAAGAACTTCAAGGGAAGCACAGTTAAACCTCTTTATTTTTCTTTTTCCTCAAGCTACTTTTTCAATTCACAACCAATTCATAATTTTACTGAAATCTAATTTTCTGCTTGAAAGTCTTGATTCACCGCTGTATTATATTCTTCTCTTGAGAAAACGTTATATATGTAACACATGTGTTGTATACCTTTTACACACACATATGAAGAATAGTGCTTAAAACATTTTTTTGACAATGTCTGCACATATTTTTAAAATCTTCTGGATTGTACTATTAGCAGAAAAATAATTCATAAAAACAATATAAATTCATAAAAACAAAATCAGTACACTGAATCAGGTAAATCTTAAGCACTAAAAGTACATCATTACAAATTCTTTTCTTCATTTGAAGAAATTTTTTTTCCCAAAGTACCTCCTGTGTTCAGTAATATTTGATTCACATGCTGTAAAGCAGGTTATCAATTACTTTTCTATCACATTGTAAGAGATAAAATTAGTAATGAACTCAACTATAAATTGTATGCAAAACAGTAGTGCCAGTATAAAAATTTACTTTTAGTTATCTTCTAACCTGAATACTCCTTTTTAAAAATTCTCTAGTACTATGATTTACTTAGTTTCCATAAGATGTCCAAAAACTAAACTAAATATAATGATCATCAATTATATTCATTATACTTTTATTTAGGGTCATCTTGTTACTTTAATTAAAAAGGTTTATTCCAAAATTTTTGAGAATATCAAATATTATTTAATTCAATATCCACTTGTCAAGGAAATATTTAATTAATATGTTTTCAATCTTACTGTATGATGAAATTTAGTTTTATTGACATCTTGGACCTATAAATACAGACCAAGTTATCAGTAAGTCAGAGAGCTTCTTCATCTTCATTAGTAAATACAACGAAAGTGCAGAATGATTACTAAGAATCAGACAGATATATCAAAGCTGACTTTCAAAAACTTGTAGTAGTAGTTGGAATCTACAATGTTCACAAACTTCAAAGCAATCTCAAGTCCTGGTCTTCTGAATGAAGCAGATAATAATTCTATTACATTTAACCAATCCTCTATATCATTTGTTTTTACAAAGTTTTTTAATGAAACTAAATGATTTGTTTTTTAAATACTTTGAGTAATTTCTCATTTTGCTTTCCAAACATATATCTGAATTCATGTTACTTCAACTTGTAAAAACTTTTATTAAATTATTTTTAGTGTCATTTTTCTTCAGTAACTGAGATATTTATAAAACAAGAAAGACAAGGCTTATGGTGGGTTTAGGTTGCTTTGATGAATGGAAAATTCCTCAACACTTACATGTGAGCTATTGAAACAACAGAGACTTATATACTCTCACATAATGTACAAGAATGAGGCCTGAGACAAGAAGTGTTATATTTTCAAAAAAGGAAAGAATTACTATTAAATACAAATCAAAAGAAACAGCTAGATACCACAAACACAGGTGTATTTTTAATTTTAGGGTAAAGAGGGCCACAAATGGAAATTAATGATCTGAAAGAAATGTTCTCAAAATTATCTATGTCCACATAGCACTTTGAAAATTTAAATGTATTTTTTATGATATATATACCACATTTTGCACATCATAGGTTTAATGCTGCTGTAAATGAGGTACAGTGGAAAAATTCATGGGTTTTATATTAAGTCTAACTTCTTCTTGAATTCTTGATATGTACTTTGCTACCTTTGTTGATTTCTTACTAAACTTCAGGTTTTTTTATTCTTACTTTTTGTAGAAATATCAACACAAAAACTGATGTGAGATTTTATGAAAAAATAATCATGTAATACCATAGTCTTCCATAGGTAATTAGTCATTGAAGGTACCAGTCTTATCCTCCTCTCCCTCTAGCTTATAAATAATTTTACATAAATCTATCTTCCATTTAATAAAATATTGAATATTTGAATTCAGCAAGATTTTCCTATTATTACTTTAATTTACACCCTTTCCAAAGCATTATTATCTGCTTCGGCATTATGGTGTAGATTGTTTAAATTGTCTTACCCTGTGATTTTTCTATAGACCTTCATATTATAAATTTTGTTTGTGTAGGCCTATGTGAAAGTTTCTATGGGGAAAATATTGGGAGTCACACTTAGAATACACTTGTCAGAATATGTCCCTATGTTGTCTCTTCTAAGATTGAGTTTCATGTGAGAGATAAACTGGGATATTGCTTGGCAAAGATGGAATGAGAAGAAAAGGAACAAAGGGAGTTGTATGAATGCATTATTTAACAGAATCAAATAAAAAATATCCTGATGCATCATTTTTCTCACAGTAACAGCCTCTCAAGTGGGACCAGAAATGCTCTACAAACTTTCATAACAACATCCTCATCTTCTTCCCTGATAGAGGAAAAAATATAGGGAGGCTTCACCTCCTTGGAAAGTGTTTCTGGTGAAAATCAACATCGTTTCCCTTTATCTTCTTTATTTGTGATCTTTTATATTTTTAGGGGAATTGAATAAACCTCCAAATATGTCCTTTTTATGTAGTCATATTGTATGGGATATCTATTCATGTTTTGGTTGCTCTATATAGAAAACCCATGTATTATAGGATTCCATTTATTAGCTACTTATGTTTTGGGTTAATATGGGATAAATAAAATGACTGTGGAACTTCACAAGAAGAATTTTCTAAACATGTTGGTAATTTTTGTTACTTGTTTCCAAATTTACTTACTTGGTTTTGATGTCCTTAGCAGTAGAGAACATAGATAGAGTCAGTTGATTTAAAGGACAGCTGTGTCTCCATCACTTCATCCAGTACCCTGTGGAAGAGAAAGATTTCTTACTGCAATGCTATGACCAACCCTGTAGTGTAGCATACCTTCACCAAAGTGAAACTGATTTCACCAACACATTTGCTGAAATGAAGGCACCTAATACATCTCCAGCCAGTGACAAAAATAATAATGTTATTTTTATTTCAGGAGAAGATGGAGAGGTGAAATATAAGTGATTTTCCTGAGCTTTATTTCAAGGAGTCAGTAGCAAAGCTGGGAATGTACACACTCAATCCATTTCTTCTAATAATGACTTCTCCTGCCAGATATGTGCTTTTAGCAAGGACTTGTCCCAGGGCAGCATAATATAATTTACATGGTAGTTAAGGTCCTTGTTGTATTTCATGCAAGAAGAATGAAAATAGAGTATGAGCTTCTATGATATATTATGATTATTCTGATACTGGCCACAATGAGTTTACTCAACAGCTGTAAGATCACAAGTTCAGAGGAAGTTAGATAAAATAACATTCCGAGTAAAAGTTAATATTTGAAGGGTTATATTTCAAAGTTCATTAGAGTGCAGCAACCCTCCCTCAAATAATATACCAATAAGAGAATCACAAGCTAAAAGCAGTAACCTTAGCATCATAGTTAGAATGGTCATCTGAGAAAAATCTGAGTAGCTTGTGTCTCTCTAGAGCTCAACATACCATAACCATTCAGTGAGTAACTGCTCTCATGTAAATAGGCTGCAAATGCTGAGTTAAACAATAGGGATGATTTCTGGTGATGAAAGGTTAGAGAGAACCAGCCCGGACCCCTCACTGTGCACCATTGTCTACTCCATCTGCCATCTGCCTCGTTCCAAGACTTTGGCACTGGCCTAAGAGATCTACCGACCAGCTGAGTCAGGAGACACTTAACTTCTGTGACACTTATAAAACTATATAGGGAACGTAGTGTATTTCTTATAGCCTTTAACAGTATATTTTAGGTTTTAAAAAGTTACAGTTGGGAGCCTCGTTCTCTCAGATTGATTGAAATGTTCTATGTTAGTGTTTATAGGTTCCTGCTGGGCTATCGTGATGAGGAACTCAACTGCAAGAGCAGGAGGGACAGAGAAAAAAGCACAACTATCAAAAACAAAAATACATTGTCTCTCACATATAGTTTCCTGGGTAAGGAAGCATTTTATGTAACAACCAGGTTAAAGGAATGATTTAAAGACAGAAGTTAATTGAATCCATTTCCATAGAAGATACAGTACATGGAAATATTAGTAGTAAAAAGGTAGATATAGATCATTGATTGGAATTGACCATACAGTTCCCCAAAACCTTAATTTTGTTGTCAGAATGAGAGGGAGGGAGACAGACAGACAGACAGACACACACACACACACACACACACACACACACACACACGCACACACACACACAGAAGCAAGACGATAATTACAAAGAAAAAAAACCAAATATGTTAAAAGAAAAAAAATGAATGAGGAAAGACATTCAAAAGAATGATTTTGTTGAAGTTTAGAATGAGATGACCTCCACAGAATTTTTTTTGTAATTTTTCTGTATTATGTAGTGGATCATTTTAGAAAAAACAAATGATATTTCTTTTTGAGTTAAAATGATTCCTTTACAAATAAAGTATACAAAGAAATTGAGATTTTAAAAAAGGTAAGATGTCTTTAAATATAAAACATACATAAATTTAATGTAAGTTGGACATATCAAAACAAAAATCTCACATGTATCCATGTACTGCAATGACTCAATTTATAATATATTAAATAGATTGTAAAGAAGGATATTACTAGAGATAAAAAAAAATATTTCATAATAATAAAGGGATCAACTCACTAAGAGGACATGATAATAAAAACATACATTCATCTAGCAGAACAGTATCAAAAGTAGAATAAAAATTATAAAACTTAAAGGGAAAGTAGAAAAACTCCATGTCGTAGTTGGGAGTATAGTTAATAACAGATATAAAAACCAGAGAAAAATCCTAAAGACACTAGTGATTAGAACAGTAATCAACTAACTGGACCTTATTGATTTTTAACCCCAACCTTTGTGCAATCACTGAAAAACAGGCAGTATTTTAAGAATTTAAATGCAAGTTGTATCCAAATTGGGCAGCATAATGAGCATCTTAGCCAATCTCTTCATGCCTGACACAAAATAGTAAACACATACAACTTGAAAGAGGAGAGATTTATCTTGGATTATGGTGATGTTCTTATGATTTTAACGAAGAACGTCCCTGAATGTTTAAGGTGCCCAGGCAACGGATTGTTAGAATGTAAGTAAATCACGGGAGCGATGTAATGATCTAAAGAGGAGGGGTGTGGCCTGGAAGACTAGATCTCCCTCTTTGACTCCTCCTTCTTCTCCCTGCTTCCTGGCGATCATGACATGGACAGGTTTCTTCCAGTATGCCAACGTGCCACTCCTCGCCTGGAGCCTGCCAAGCAGTAACATGACTGTGAACCACAGCAATCTCTCCTGTGTTAAGTTGTTGGATATTATGATGCAGGTGTTAAGCACTGTGTCTCAGTGACAAAGGAATTTATTTTGGTACCAGAGGAGAGAAGTCATTGCCATGACCAAGTGATTATGTCGGTTAGCAGCATTTGATCTGTAGAAAGAGTTTAATGGAATCTGAAGATGCCAGCTACAGGAGCTGTAGATGGCTATACACTGAGCTTAATGGAAGATTCTAGAAGAGCACAGGAGGCCAGAAGCTTGATAAGAATGTAGGATGAGATGACTTGGGAGATTTCAGTTGGGAATAAGTGCTCCATTGCCAACTAGTCCCAAAACCACACATGTGATTCTGTGGCATAAAAAAGTTTTCTACACATTACTTATGTCCAAGACACTTTGAGAGACTGAAGTTAATGACTTTGCAATATTAAATCTGATGAGGAAATTATCAAAGCACTCCAATGATGAGTCTGTGACATAGGTACTCCTGCCAGCTTTTAATTATTAGAAGCAAGACTAAACAGCTGAGCTGAATAATTTGAAAAAATAAACTGTACTGGTGACTAGATAGGAAATATTTGTAAAGCTGAAGCCTATAGAAAATATTTGGCCAGAGCACAGCACACATGCCCTTGAGAGGAATTGCTGACAGAGTTCTTCTCATATGAAACCTTAAAATTCTATCTTTTACCAGTTGCACTTTTATTCATATTCCCATTAATCCCAGATTTCAGAATCCAAGTCTTCTCTAGGTAGGATTTCCACACCTTTCCAAACTCTCTGAACAAGCCATTTCCAAACCTTTTCAACCACATGTCAGCTAACAGTTACTGCTATGCTCCCATTTGTCTGGTACAAAAATCTGATTTATCTGTTTGTTGCTGCAATAAAATTTTTTTAAAACACAATTTAAAAGAAAAGAGTCCTATGTTGGCTCAGTGCGAGAGACTCCTGCAGTTAATCCCCAGCCCCACCTACCAGGTACCTGATGCAGACAGACCTGAGAAAAATAAACTGAGAGACAGAACTAAATGAGAGAAAGCAGAAGTGCCAGGATGAGCAATCTCAGTGCAACCAATAAGGCACTGACCAGTCCCCCTAGGCACCGATCTTATTGCCAATCAATTCGGGTAAAGGTGAGCTATGTGTGGTTTCCATGGAAATTAATGTAAACAAGGCTCACAAAGGACAAAACAAAACATTCTCATATCAGGGACAGAACTGACAAAATATACTGTTGCAATTAGAACAATGTTCTTCTAGTGGGAAAGCTTTAGTCATGGGAAAGAAACTTGTATACAAGTTACTCTGACTTTGGCACATGGGCTTCAGCCAGACCCGCTTGTCCAAACAAGCCAGCTATGCAATTAAGACTCCACACTTGCTTCAGGAATAATCAATATGGCAGCTCTCTGCAACTCAGATTCAGACGTTTCAGCCCATAGTTTAGTGGCTCCAATGCAGAAATGGCAGAGTAGAAGGACCCCAGGAGGAGGAAAGATGCTCAAGTCATGGTGGTCAGAAAGCAGGAAGAAAAGGTGAGTGCCTGGGCTGGGATCTAACTTTTCAGATCATAGCTCAAGTGTGGTCAGGATTCACCTGACCAGACTCCACCTCCCAGTAGCTCTATTGTCCGCATAATTCAATCACTTTCCAAAAACCCCACCTCTGAGCACACAGGCCTTTGATTTGAGCCAAAGCACTGAATCAAAAAACACGTCTCTTTCTCAATAAAAATGGTTAAATAATACACAGAGCTTTACAGAAAGGGAATTTGAATGAGAATCAGCAACCAAAATCTAGAAAAGGTACACTTTATTTTGGAAGATTTAGGAATTTAGAATTTCTACATAGTCTGTGACTTAAATTTTTCCTAACAGGAAACATAATATTTCATCTTGAATAGCAACAAAATGAGACATCAAATATTTTGAGATGCTCCTAAAGCAACACATTGAAAGAAAACTTTAGAGAAGAATAAACTCTGAAATCAGTGATCTAAGATGTCACCTTAAAAAAGCAAAAGAAAGGACTAAGTAAATCCAAGGAAGAGCATAATATTAGAACACATATCAATAAACTGTACAGTAGTAACTACTTTTACATGCTTATCCTCTAACATATAAGTTTCTTGCTGATGTATTACTACAGTTATTTTCATCCTTCTGGTCCCTTTCAAAGCTCAAGACCTGCTCCCTTCCACGTTTTATCACACTCATTGTTACCATTTTGTACTATCATGTGGGTTTACCCCAAAATGTTCTGAACCCTACTCTTTATTTTTGTATGATATCAATTTATAATTATCATACTACTGGACTTCTCTTCAGTAGCCTTTCAGTTGCTCCTAATGTGAGATTATTTAATTTATGATGCCATGATACCTTCCTATGTATGTCTCACAACACACAGACTGCAATTCTCTGCAAGTGTCCTTCAGTAATGCAGTTTGATTTTGAACAATTTCCAGTTAACTGTAAATTTCCCACCAAGGATCTTTCTCATGGCCTCATTTACTGAACCGAATCTAGTTGTGTCTTTTCTGAGAACAATGGCCTCACAGAAGTCTGGGCCCCTGCTACCTTTAAGACACCATGTCACGTGAGGCTGTCATTTGTCATGGCTATTTTAAACCATCAGCTCCTCCACATCCTTTTTCTTCACTTACTTCTGGCCTGACAAACAGTGTAGGCAATAAGGTTCCAACCAGGCTCATTATGGATTCAGTCCTGAACTTCTTCAATTGTCTATGATTGATGCTCAACAATCCCTTTAATTGTGACACTGTATGTTAATGCACCTGACACAGCCCAATGTTTAAGTGCCGCATAGTTAGAGTCTTCTCTCTCATTATTTCCACTAATGTCTCTGCCCCCTGCTAAGTTTTATTATACCTTTTGTGCAACACCAGCTTGCTCATCACAGTAGGGCTCTCAAGTATTTTCAAAGTATGAGTTGGGTTTCCTGTTTAATATGTTCCTACCATGGTTGTCAGTCCCTTACTTCTGGAAATATTTCTTCACAATACCTATGTGCAAAACAAAAGTATATTATGCATGCATATCTTCTTTAGATAAAAAAGTATTTTTGTAGTCTTCTCGCATACTACTAGAGCAAATCTAAAAATGATATTAACACTACTTATCAGTTAGGCAGTTTTGCTATTTATTTTTAATTATAAAAGAAATACATGTTCATTTAAAATTTGTTGTGTGTTTAAAAGTGTATAAACCTTAAGGATATCTACCTAATGATCTTAAATTTGCCCCCCAAAGGAAATATTGTACATTAATAATCTAGAATATTGCTACAATTCATTCTTACTCCTGAAACACCCACACAGAGTCATGAAGGAAACCATACTTTGTTATTGGCTTTATTAGTCTTAGCAATATATTTTTATCTTCTTTCTGTATGTAATTACAGAGAGATTTCATTTTACTAATTAGGGAATGCCTAAAGGTTACTTTAAAAGTTGGGATCCAAAATATTAAGAAAGTATTTACAGTGTTACTATTATTGACATCAGAGGAAACAATACACAAGAAATGTTGCTTCATCTGTTTGAAACTCGACTAGACTAACAATCTACTTTTCCAAATTTGTTGACAATAGAGATACTGAAAGCGGGAAACTATTTTCTTACAGTAAGATCACATCGTAGATCTCTAAGAAAAAGATTGTATACAGATCTTGCTATTTTGAGCTCACTGGCACAATTTGGGCTTGATGCTAGGAAGCTGGGGCTAACAATGAGCTATACTGTGACAAAATTGCTAAATTCTAAAGCCATTCTTGTTTCTGAAGATTTCTTGGCTCTCCAAGTTATGAATCTCCTGTATGTCAAAGGTTGATAAATCTGATATGATGAATGATCCTCCTCATTTAACAGAAAAGAGTACAATATATCAGAAAGTTTCTAATATTGTATTGTATGTTTTACTGCTGTTGTTACAGAATTCCAAAGCTCAAGAAACATATGATATAGAAGGCATAGAAAGGAAACATTGTCCTTGAGATAAAAATCAAAACAAAAATATTGAGATTTTCAATTCTGTCAAAAATGTGATGTTGTATCACTGTAAGAGCTTTTATTTTTGATCATGTATCATTTACAATTTTTACAATGATAATTTAGGAATTGCAATTCAGAGTGATTTTTTTTAGTTATTATATAACTTTTGATATCTTTTCATAATGTCTGGATTTTCTTAAACAAATGTCAAAGGTTCTCTCTGAAGGAACCTTATTTCCTGTGGGTGATACAAAAGGTTATTTCTGTATTATGCTTATTGCAATCAATAAATCACACCGTTCAACCTTGACTGAGAAAATCATGACCTATTGTTGTACAGTGACCATTTTGGTGGCCATCCATCGTCCACTGTGATTACACTGTTGCCATCATTGATATCAGGCTCTTATGAATAACCAGAATGAAAAAAATCCAACAGCAATATACTATTCCCAGCTAGCAATTATGAAACTGTGTCAGAAAGCCAAATCATATGTTCTCTACTTGTCTTCCCAGGGTTGTCAATTTGCCATTGTTTAGACAAACTTAAATCTCAACTTTGACATATGTGCACCTATGTTTATAGCAGCCCAGTTTGTGATTGCTACATCTTGGAAACAACCCAAGTGTCCATCCACTGGAGACTGGATAAAAAAGCTGTGGTTCTTCTACAGAATGGAGTACTACTCTGCCATAAAAAATGATAAGTTTGAATCATTTCTACTTAAATGGACATATCTTGAGGATATCCTCATAAGT